>JZLH01S0341144.1:896-11100 GCA_001188425.1 Eucidaris tribuloides
ATGCATTTTTCTGCACACTTAATTTGCAAACCTGACTTTTTCTCCTTTTTCATGGCCGACCAGACAGTACTCCTGACATCATTCGCTTCATTTTAGTTTTTCTAACCCAAAATTGGATTACATCTTCTCTGAAGCATGCTGAGGATCAATCCTTGCTGCACTCCGACGTGCGGTTCGCAGCACCCGGTTTGTGATGCATTAACACTCTGCCCTATACAACACCTTCTGTGCCAAACTGCATTTGTTGGCCTATTGGACAAAAGTGGCTGTTGCTCATAATGCCGTGAAATATTTCAATACAATGTGTCATTCGATAGCTATATAGTGAGCGCGCATAAGCAGACAATTGCTTGCAATTGGATAAAGCATGAAACTTTCAGTGTTCGTACCTGCATAGCTTTTTTACGGATTCGAAGAGTCAAGGTCCAGATTTGACCTGAATTGACCTCTGAGTCCATGACTTAATTATGCACATTTTGACCGCCTCTGCGCTCCAATTTCCCGAGTAATCTAAACGTGGTTGTGCATCACTAAACTGCATTTCTGGTTACACTGGAGTTGCCTGGCATTCCAGCGACACATCTCAGGGTATATTAGGTTTACACCTTTGACCTTTGACAAGGATTTAGTGAAAGGTCAATGGACCCTCAAAATCGTCAATAACTATTGATTTCGGCCGTCAATGAGTTCAACTCGAATCAAATATTGGTGTCTCATCGATTGCGCCATAAAACACTCTATTTGATTGAATTTATTATAGAATGTACATGACTTTACAGCATGCATTTGTGCCAACAATGGAGATTCTCTTCAAATCTGCCACTGGGCCTTTGATCATTATGAACTGTGCTTCTGTTCTATTGAAACTCTGATGACCGCCCCTGGAAAGGTCAATGACCTCAAAATTGTTTATAGTATTGATTTAGATTGTGATAGTTCATGGTCAACGTATTTATCATAACATGACACGATGATCGTTATACTACCATTAAATTCGTTACTGCTATTCTAACCAGACATTCATTTGCGTCATTAATCCTTACGATTTACTTCGCTATGATATCGAAGCGTCAATTGACTTGACTTATCAAGATCATTGACTTCTGGCTTAGATTTGGCGTCAACTGCGCGATACTGTTAATACCTTGCTTCGAATCGACTCCAAATCTTCGTCAACCTATTAAGTGTCAAACCACTTATTCACAGTCAACGCATGTAGTTCATAGTCACGACAATGTGTCTGTTGCGAGAGTTAACGACTTCAGAAAACTAACGGGCTTCACGTTTGATGTCCGGCTGCCTCAAATATTAATTAAATCATCTGCACAACACTCGTGCTCTGCTTAATACATCTTGCTGCCAACATCTATCCAATCAATATCTTAATAAAATCTCGTACGCTTAATCAGACACAGAGATTGGGTCGTGACCCTACACGCACTCAGCTCAAAGAGTCATGAAATGAATATAAAACTTGTGATTATTGTGTATTGATGCCTAATTAACCAGGCTTATCTGCATTGCAATCTAACCAGTCCTCACCACAACCATACTCCAATACATGCAGGACTCTGAGATGCAGGCCTTGGCATGCACTTGCAGAGGCCAAGCAATCCCATGTCTCAGCTGCAGCTTGCATCAGTTCGCTGACAAGATTCTCTGCACTGCCTCTCCGGCTGGGCTCTCTCACTCCTAGAGGCTGCCACCAAGAGGTTTTCCCTGCCGCACCCCCAGTCGCGGCCCCAATTGACACCTAGCAACTTGACTGACGAAACCCCCGCCAGCGCATGGTCGCCGTCCTCCACGCCCACATTCGAGCTCTGCAGACCATGCCCGCTCTAAATGTGCCTCGCCTGCCAACAAAGCAGCGCTGCCATGGCAGGAATGCTCTACACCTACTGTACCCCCACGACTTCGCGCATGTTCGCCAGACCAAGATGAACTTCTAGGCCCGCCTCTTACCTTGTCGACCTAATCGCATCACCGCGTCCATACCCACTCACCGCACACAACCCCGCTCGCCTCCAGAAGTGTTATTGACTCTTTACTGAGTATCACTTGGCATAACGTAAGAGTTTTCACAATGTCATGTGTCACGCGCGGGAACATTTTCCATATTCCCAGCCAGTATTCATTCCCTCTACCAAGCGACAAGATGAGGACGTTTACACCTGTGAGGCATGAAAGAGGGGGAGGGAGTAGTAACGTTGCCTTGGTTTGTAGCCACCAACCGTTCCGCACATGACAATCTGAGAATCCAGTACCAAGTGCTTCCAAACTTCATCAGGTTTAGTACACTGCAAAGAAGCTACACGGCCACCACCAACACAATATTACGTAGCGTATGGCCACTTTTGATCCTGAGAGTTTAGTTTTGTTTCTAGTCTTACTGCAAAGAAATCCGTTATGCTTGCTTTGGCATGAAGTATAGAATCTTCAAGTTACTCTACACTAGATACAATAATGTCTACAATTGCTGAATGACAAGGAAATGTATGCAATATGTAACTGCGGGGTCCTCTGCTCTTCTGCGTGTCAGACTTGCAAAGTCTACCCCATGGTTCACATGAGAGGAGACAAACACATGCATCTACTTGTGGCGGATGTGTGCGATGCAGAAGGTTTTATCAAAGAAGGTGGCCATACGCACTATGAGATACTTGATGTGTGTTACATACTGTAGCTGGGCTTCGATCGCATAAGTCATGATGAGCATTGATAGCCTTGGTATGGGATCCAGTTTTCGGTTAACTACTCTCTCCATACTTTCATGGCCTCACAAGGTGCTACCAGGGGGCTCCACGCAGCTGACATTGACTTGATCGTCACTGACACCCACTTTGCATACGCAAAAGTTCTTCAAAAGCATCTTGTCGCCTTTTGGAAATACTTCCATATCTGCCGCCAGCCTGCTTCCCTCTACAGCGAGTCACTTGCTGGTGGAGGGAAGCGATACTACTTGTGAATATTGTTACAAGTAGTTCCCAGAGGGGTGACATATGCACTGTTTCGAAGAATCTTACTATGACCAAATGATGTCAGTGAGAGTCATGTTCATGCTGTTGTTTTGCTGCCATGTATGCCGTCAGTAACAATCATGGAAGTGAATGATGCCAGCATTAGCAGGCTCTTCACACAAAGTTATCGGCTTTATGGAACATTCCCCCAACACAGGCTGCCTCGGCAGCACATCAACGCTGCATGTCTGCAGGCCAATGCTGGAACCAGACTCTGAGTCTGAAATCCTGACAAACTAGCACATATCTGGGCTGAAGACCAATGGAAACTTGGTGGCAGCTTTTTTATGACAATCCATAGCTGGAAGCATCAAATCGAACTGATTCCACTACAGCTGCAGGAAGAAGTTACTGCGCTACATGCAAGTGATTTGACATATGTGCTTGATTCGGGGATTGCTTAGATGCAATCAGATACCTGTAGCATTTACGCGCTGGGTGGTGTCTTTTGCAAGCGTACACTTCAACATCTCAGGCAAATGCAACTGGTGTATGAAAGAACTATCCTTTTAAGAACCTTCAGCAAACCGTGCAGGAGATAGAATGAAATTATTCTTTTATTTTCTGTGTATAGCATGTTTGACCTTGATTTGATTTTTTGTCTAAGTGACAAGCGATTCTCCTTAGTCAGCTGTACGACTATTTTTAGAGCCGGTAGATGCATGTCTCTTATGTTACCTCGATGGCGCTTAACTCTTTGATACACGGGTACAATGTAGAGTGACCTTGCTTCTTTTCAGCACCTGACACATTGCAGCCCAACCATCTGATATTACATGAGACAGTAATACGCCTGATGTACAGTACCAAGTGAGATTTGAACAGTGTGCCTCGTAGGCTACATTACACATTATTGTTTATAGATATTTTTCAAACAATCATGTAATTTTGATCTTCAGATTCCAGGCAAATGCTTTATATAGGGATTATTTATTTTCTTCTGTTAGTGGAGGCCGTTGCAAATGAGACTCCCTACCTTTCAAGCTTAATACTCAGACCATACTGTATACTTATAGTAGTGTATATACTGTCTTGAAAGTCACGGACCTCCCCATGTCACTCTACACATACAAGCTTTGTTCAGTGCAAATATGAATATACTGCACAGATTATTCTATCACAAATCATAATTTCGATGATGAAATGAAATTTGACTCACTGACATCAGGCTCGAAGCGCCTATGTATTTTCCTGAGTATATTAACCTCGCACAGAACCTGTAACGATTGCTATCAAACGTCTGTAATATGTTTTGACACTTTAATATAACACAATGCCATGATTTTTACACTATTAACAAGTTTATCATTGAAACCAATCAATTCAATTCAAACATAATTTTTGATGTTTTAAGGACATTTGGCCTATCACTGTCATGTTCGATACCTAAAGCATTAATTAATCCAATGCCTCATGTGGAAACAATAAGACAATTATTTTGTCGCTAATGCATGGTCATATATGGATAAAATAAAGTTGACCATGAACGATCCATCTCAATATAAATACTATAAATTTTGAGGTATTGACCTTTCACCGTCATGAGAGGTCAAAGGCAGAAGCCAAGTTCACAATTATCAATGCTTCAGAGAATATAAAGATATTTTCCATTGTTGACACAAATGCATGACTTAGCTATGTCATCATAATCGCCAAGTTCAATAATTAACCAATGAGCGGCAAATATCATATTCTGATATGTCTGGATTTCATGACCTTTTAAGCGTTATCAGAGGTCAACGGATGAATCCTATCATTAATCAATAACGTTCAGCGAAATATGAAAACAATTCCAGAATTGTACGCACATTGTTGCCTAATGCATGTAATCATATCCCATTACATTAACCAATGATGAAATCTCACAATTTATATTTTAGAGTCATGATTGCACCTTTACACACTCCTCAGAGGTCAAAGGAAACCCTTTGATAATCAATGATTGATCTGTGAAATATGAAGACAATTCCATGTGACACAAATAAGTGTTTTAGCGTTCATAACCATATTATCAATTAACATGACGCCAAACTCAATATTTTGAAATTGTTGAAGGTCATTGACCTTTCACATCATCAAAGTTCAAAGTGAAAGCCTCTTAATTAATTACCAATCGCCTCTCTGGATGCAGGGCAACCTCCATGTGTTAACAAAAATACATGTTAAAGTACATCACAACCACGTTTTATTGTCTAACAGCAATGACGCCCACACCTTCAAAATTTGTTTACTTTAAGGTCATTGACCTCTAGAGCGTACATCAAGAGGTCAAATTCTGACCTTACACTCCCGAAATCTTTAATAATAAAGGCTTATCGGATGTACTAACACTGATGTGAAAGTGCTTTAACGTCAAATTTTGCACAATTCTCTGATTTTGGCTGCCTTATCCGCTCTAACTTTAGGCCCAAAGTAAAATTATTAATATCAAAGAATCTCTAAGAGCATGAAATATATTGCGTAATAAATTTTTTTCTGAGTGTCTACTTTTTTTTGATACACACACGCTGTACAGGGCCCCCAGCCATCCTGGAAATGAGGAGAACTTGCAAAATACCCCCCTTTTCCAGTCAGGAAAGGATATATCCCGAGAAAAATCCCGGAATTTTCATTTCCGATGGTTTGACTTTCTTGCCTCGTGTCCGTGGTTTGGACACGAGACGAAAAAGAAATCGTTGTGCGCATGGCAGAATGTCGTTATACATGTAGCAAGTGCTATAACCAGAACGTGCGCATGCATGGCAGAATGTCGTCAGCAACTTGCTCTATGCAGAATGTCGTTAGCAGTAAATTGCCTCCAACTTGACCCCCCCCCCAAAAAAAAAACAACCCCACAATATTCATGTTTCTGCCTAACATATTTCTAAACGAACCTAAAAGATCACAATACTTTGATTTCATGTGAAATAAGCCAATGATTGTAACGTTACAAGCAATTTACTGTGCTTATAGAACACTTGCTGACGACATTCTGCGATGCGCACGACAATATGCGAAGCAAGAAATGTGTCGAAATGATGATCCAAGAAATTATAGAGAAAATTAGGGAAAAATCAGGGAATTTTGTTTTCATGAAATTCTGGAAACCTTTTCACTTCATAGTCTTGATTTTAGGGCCAGGGTATTAGGTAAGGGATCTGAGTAATCATTTCTCTTTGTAAATGACATGATTGCGGGGGGGGGGGGTTAGTCCTCAGCGTGGGCTGAAACCATTCTAGAATCAAGTAAACTGGACTCAGCTGTGAAAAACTTGCAGTCAAACGTTGACTCACTTTAAAATACCTAATGTCAATATCCCTGGTGGCAAGCAAACCTGCTGTGTAGCTCTCTATACGGAGTCTAATTGTATCGGGGCTCGAGAGAATTAAAATACTAGTATGTTCATGATTGATTCTCCTTAAAGACACTATATAACATTGTGGAAGACCCGTTTAAAAATTGTCTAACTTTGCTGTCTGACATTATTGACAGTGTTTGAATGGACAAATAACACCCTAGAACACAAAGTTTGTGGACAGTTATGCTGTCACTAGCTACAATATGTGAAGATACAAATTGGCAACATTAATTCTATATCAGCCGAATAGGAAATTCTGACACAGAGTCTATCTTGAGAGTTGTATAAAGCTGGAATGGACTGTCTCTCAATGATTTTCACTTTTTTAAAGCACATTAATGATTGTTTTCACTGCAATTTTTTTCAGGGCTTATTTTTTAGACCGTATCAAGAACTAGTAGCATGGGATCTGCTAGCTCAGATGTTTAAACTGGAAACATCTGTTATAACAATGCCTTTAAAAGTGGTACAAATCCTTCAGCCGGGAGATCTACTCCAGCTGGTGTATATTTGGTATATATTTCAACTCATTTGGTTCTTGAGGCATTTTCAAGTGTTGTCAATCATGTCACTAACCTTTAAATGTCACTCGTTTTCCTACCATTAGTCGTACAACCATTGGACTCATAGAGATCCATTGATCCCTAATTATAGCACTGGATCGAATATTACAGAAATTGACACAGATGGATATCAACCTATCAAGTGTTTAATTGATTGCATTAGTAGTTAGATGTGGCTTAAGGTTTTCACCCTGTGCCGGGCTCCCAGTACCAGCAGTTTTGAATCATATTATACATTCACGGAAAGTGGTGTTCCTATCCGCAGAAAATAAATAGGTTAATGCACACTCAAAAATATTCCGCACATTACTCACTTAACCATGAAATTCGACACCAACCCTTTTGGATAACAATATTATCGTAGTCTGAATTCCAGAAGACAGTTGTAGTTTTACACGGTTGCTTGCAATATATACACCAGGTAGCATGTGTGGCGATTTCATGTAACGAGTGGGGGGGGGGGGGACAAAATATCGAAGGCGAAATAATCTTAGCCCCGCGTGGGAAAAAAAACCCCGCACATCATACAATTTTGTCATTGTTAAAAAAAGTGGAAAGTCTAAATTTGCCCCTTCCCCCACCCCAACCCTTCATTAACACCCTAATTATTTCCGTCACATTTGCCTTTTGAGTGGGTTTGCAGGCACAAAATCTATCAAAAGAAATGCTTTTAAAAATTTTGGGGAAAAAAATCAGCTTCAAAAATCGAGGGCGGGGGGGGGGGCGATCCCCCCAGAAAAATCGAGGAGGGGGACACGTTCCCCGTTCCCTCCCCGGATCGCCGCCTATGCCAGGTAGAGTTCTGTGTCCCTACCGCTCACCCGCGCTCATTACAGCCGAGCATTATGTCTTACTCCATACTGGCAGGGACTGGTGTGAGTTTTGGGCTTGGTAAGCTGTGATCGGCAGGATTTCAGCCGTTGATACATGATTCACGAGTAAAGTCTGGTAGTCAGACTAGAATTACAGATAATTGATGGACAAGGAGTTGAGGGTACGTACCGCCTCTTTTCAAAGTAACTGAGAAGGGGTCCACACCTTGAACACCTCTGTTTGCTAACTTTATGAAGCGATTTCACATGTAAACAACAAGCAGTAATCTTTAATGGCTGGGGTGATCGACTCCCACAAAAACAGGATCTCTGTATATTTATACCGGTTGATATTTTCAGAAGTGTTAAGCTTTTGTATTTTGATTTCGATCGTGTCTATGTGAAGACTGCTGTCATCTAACCCTCTCAAAACGAAATTAGTGAACTGGGTGAATTGTGGACACAGTGTGAATGTCCCAAATTCACATAGTACTGTGTGGGGACTATGTGAAATTGAAACAGTATTTTCACATAGACCCCACAGACTCTGCTCTTTCAGATGAGGTTTAACTCATATATCCTTAACACCTTATTAACCCTTTGGATGCTATAATGTAAAATACAGTCGAAAATCTACGGGGGTCCCCCCGAGATTTTTCATTAATTAATTAAAAAAAAACCTAAAGACATTCAGAATCTATTATTGCAGGGATATGACATTTAGGCATAAAGTTTTCAAATAAAAAATCTCCCAAAACTAAACTTGGGATTTAACAAACATTTCAATGCAAACTTTATCTTTGGACCAAATCTAATTGACATTAATCATGCTTTCTGAAAATGACGTGGACAAATTTTGGCATTTCACTTGGCACTTCATATTCGAGTCATTCGTAAGGTCATGCGTAACTTTACGAACAGTTTTATGAAACAGGCCCCTGGTCCCTCATTCCGGGAGCTTAGCGATTCATGGCAGAATATAATGGCCTGCATGGCAGAAACATTTCCCTTCATGACTAAACCCCATAAACCCCGGTCCCTCATGTCGGAAATAATGGTCTAATTAACTTTTTTATGAAGCAAATTTAATAACCAATATTTCCTACAAAATATCGATTTAAGAATCCAATTTTTCAGCTATATGCTAATTCCATGTTATATATCTACGCCAGTCTGCTACCTTCAAACTTTGGATTTAATATGTATGACCTGGACTTCGCTTAGTATCGTAAGATGAACGGATTGTCTGTGTGTGAGCAGAAGCAATTCAAAAACTCGGCTTTGCTCTACTCTATGCTAAATGCATGTTATTCTTTGTTTATTTATACCTAGATCATACACCTTTTTAATTCAATATCTGCGACCTGGATAAACCTCGCTTAGTATCGTTAAAGTGATAGGCTAACATTGTGGAGCTTCAATTTAAAAAATTGTCAAACTTTGATATCTGAGCTACATAGTAGTGTTCAAGCGGACAAATAAACACCCTAGAATACAAAAGTTTGGAAAGTTACACTGCCAATGGCAAGTTATGCATGAATAAACAATTAAAACTCGGAGCGAGTTTTAATAGCCTAGGTGTACACAGTCTATGGGAGGAAATGGGCGAGTGAATCTGGTCAACTTACGATTTTCACTTTTTTAAAGCACTACATAATCACTTTTAAATACAATTTTTTTTTCAGGGCTTCATTTTTAGACCTCATCAAAGACACTGGTAGCATGGGGAATCATGTGGCGCAGATTTTTTTAACTGTGGTAAATGTTAGCCAATACCTTTAAGGAATGTGATTATACGGACTACTCTTTTTGGAGCTAAATTTCGGAGTTAAAATGTTAAGAGAGTGGAAAATGACCCGATTTAGCTTAAAAACGTCTGAATTTTTCCACTCTCTTAACATTTTAGTGCCGAAATTCAGCTCCAAAAGGAGTGGTCCCTCAATCACACTCCTTAAGGAGTGAGAATTAGCTCCGTGACGTAATACACATCTTCGCCATCACGGTCTAAACAATGGAAGTTTAAATCAACACACTTTTCACAATGTACCAAGTGGTAAACTGTGGTAAATGTTAGCCAATACCTTTAAGATATACGGTTATGATTGCGTGCATGTGTAGGAGCAGAAGCAATTAGAACGGCGGAAAGCTGGAAGCATCGATAGTAGTTGCGGCATATACCTACCGTACGTGGTTTCAATATCGATTCTGCGTGTTTTCTGCGTGACAAAAGTGCAAGCTGCCTTATAGTGTAGCGGCCAACCCTTAAAAAGTGCTCTAGTTATCGAGTAACCCCTCCCCACCGTAGAACAAAACACAACCAGTTTTATTCTAAGGATGATTACATGGGATTTACGAAAATGATGGTTGTGGTCAAAAAATTTGGTGGCAGGGGTGTTTTTTGACCAAAAAACCGCATTTTTGGGACAAAAATCATGATTTTTCTATTTTTACGCCAAAACTGTATAATTTGATGTG
>JZLH01S0341144.1:17739-46647 GCA_001188425.1 Eucidaris tribuloides
CCTACGTGTAAATAATTTGCAATAAAAAATATCCATTGAAGATAACTTCGTGTCAGAAGACAGAGCACCGGATTATATAGATTGCTGCTACTTTCAGAACGACATAGGCCTACTACAACTAGAGGGCGATTAAGTTGGGGGTTCCATTTCCTGGAAGTTTTGGGAGAATTTTCTGCTGACGATTTTCTTGCGACGCTCTACCAACTCGCTTATGACTCAGCAAATATAAGGTAGAACTGCAGACACACAATAGTAATCCACAAATTCTTGCAGATTACAATACATAACCGCTTATCGTTCTAGCTCAGCGAAAAAAATACCGTGTAATATATACAAACCATACTGCATTTCCAACGTGTGACGTCACTACTTCTCGATTCGCCGAGCAAGATTGGGATAAATCTTCCAAAGTGACTGAAATTGATTCAAGTTCTCTGTTCATGATTTCTGCTGCGAGACTGGGAGTTTCGTTGAGATCAGTTAGTCTTTGTTTTACAAGTGCTATTGTCAGTATTGAAAATTATTGTACCAGAGAACATTTGTTGTATAGATTATCATGGGTTCATTTTTATCATGTCGACATAAGCATGTTCTTCTCTCTCTCTCTCAAACTAATGGAATTCGAGCCACATCATTCTAGTATGGGTATCCTCTAGAGCCAGTGTAAATGTTTCTATTATGGTTTAACCGATTTGTTCTTGAAGCATTTTGTCCGTTCACAACCCGGTCCAAAATCCTTTAATGGTAATGCCTGTTTGATGGGAAACCATAAAAAGAGCAGACCTTTTGTCACTTTGCGGGATTTAGATAATCACAACCAACAAAAAAGATAACGGATTACATGGGGTGATCTTCGGATTAGGGACGTGTTTTGAACATTGACCACTTTCTAAGTCGGTAATCCGTTTGCGAAATCCAACAGGTAGTGCAAATTGGAATTTGGACCTGTATTGCGAGGGCATATAGACTGACACCATCTTCTGTTAAATTTGTAGCTTGTATGATTGTGAACATTCATGTAGAACTTGTTTTGGAAGAACTTAATTTTACCTCTTGTGCCTAAATATCGGAGAATATGGGGGAGGATTGATGGATATACAAATTATTTCATGTATCATTGCAATTTGACGTATACTTGCATATTTATAATTATGTTGCGATGATAAACGAAATCGAATTGATGTGAAGTGCAATATCCGACAGTTAGGGTGAGCCACTGTAACCTCTATATCATGGATCGATCAGTCATTTACCAGTGACAATGGTCATATTGGGGGAAAATCCAGAAAAGTGTATGAATGAAAGAAATATATCAATGATATAATGCGCACCTGGGTGAACCCACGTTATCCTGAGAAAAGCGAAAACTACCTACGATTACAACCCAGTGCACTCCGCACGTCAACTCTGAACAGAACATCATAACCGAGGAAGGCTCACGCGTTCATTGGTCAAGCGAAGGGACCAATCGAGAGGAAGCTCATGAATATGTAATAAGCGTCAGGTCGTGTACGTACAGAGTTTGTCAACCCGCACACTAAATGGTGATAGTGGCATACAAGATTTTTTTTTTCATACACGAGTAACACGTTATGTCAATCCTGTTGATACAAATCGTACGGCCGGGTCAGGGCATATAACAGATTTTCGCCCCTTATTTTAACATCACATCTCCCATGACTATCAGCTTGGACACATAATACTTTTCTGAACTGATTGATAGCAAGAACATCTTACGTACACGTGTTTGTAGCAACACCTGAGTATCAACGCACACCTTGTACGGAACCGTTCTCTTGTTTTCATTCGGCCACTTGTATACAGGTTTATTTTTGAAAACATCTCGCGTGGGTTTCGGTCTTGTCTTGACACCCCATCTTTGCGGCGGTACTTCGGGGGAACGTCGGGGGTCCTCGCCGCTGTGCCTGCACCCTCATCATCTCAGCTGAAATTGGAGATCATTTCTGCTGGTATTTTGTTATCATCCTCTCTGATCTTCGAGATTCGCCGGCTCTGCAGCTCAAGGTGGCCGCGATGACTTCTTTGATGGATAGTTATTGTCATGATGAAATGGTAAGTCAAACTCCTTCCTCCGAATAAATTTATTTTCGTATTTGTTTGTTCGAAATTGAGATACCAATTCTGGCATACACCTGTTTATCCGAAAAGTGTCACACGTATAGCATGAGATGTATATATAAAAAAGGGTTAAGGAAAATAATGATCGACTCTTTTATTTATTTTGTGGGGATATTAACGAAGTTGAAGTCTGGGACAATTTTTACCCAATGCTTCAGTATACACGGCAAATAATAATATTGGTTGATTAACCATGAGGAACGGATTGTGAGAATAATCATCCCACGCATTTCGGTACATGCTCCCGTGCTTACTGCTCACAATAATGTATTATTCATTTGTATCACTGACATACCTTGACGTTTGGTGGAAAGCAATATTTATTATCAGCATGATCAGGTTTGACAATGAAACTTGTACTTGCAATGTTCGGTGTGATTTATTACATGTACCTTATACGTCTTCAACCGCACGTCCCAGCCACGAATTTATAGCTACTCGCCAGGGGCATGTATCCAAACCATGGATATGAGCATGATGTTGATTTCCTCGTCATGCATGACAATGGAGCTTCGGCGACCGACAACTCGAGGAAAATCCCCCTCCTCATTTTAGGTTTTAACCCACAGTGTGTCAAATACCACATCGGTGTATGTCACTTGCGTATGAAATTTAACACCCCAGTTTTTGCGACGTGTCTGTAACACAATATTGTATTCCTCTTGTGGTATCACGTTTTAGACGTTCGGTGGAAAGTAATATTTTTCATCAGGTTTGACAGTGAAGGTTGTTCTAATTGGCATATAGAGAATAATTTATTAGGTGTATTGTTAACTCTTTCGTGCTGTCCTTAGTTAATGATAAGTCCATTCCCTCACTGCAAAAGGGGCTTAACGTCCATGTATTATCTATGGACGCTAACCCCTTTTTGCAGTGAGCCGGTGACTTTACAATGAATCGTTAAAGCTGTCAAACTCCCTTAATTTAATATTAATAGATGTATGGAGATTTTGAAATGGTATACACGTGTATCAAATACTCGACATTTAGAGATCGCATTATTGCCGAAACCTTCCGGAAAATCACGGTTTAATGTCTAAAGTTATTTATACAGGGTATCCGACAATGGGTGTATGTCTTGACCCCTCCCCTCCTCATTGCATCCCCCTCCCCTGGGAGTAAACAAACAAAATGAAACTATACAGCATATCCTCTTTAAAATACTTCAGGTGGAAGATATACAATGTTACAATGCCTTGATCACCCTTATCATTTTTAGACTCAGTCTTGCAATTTGTATTCACTGGTTTATCATATACCAAAACATCACAAGCAGGGCATCATCTAGTCTCTAATCCCATACCCCTTTTTACCCCCCCCCCCGTTTATCAGATTCTGCACACCCCTTTATGTACGCCCAGAATAGGAGCTGAAGTGAGATGAGGCTATATAATTCAAGACGTGCTAATCAGTTTACTTTCATTTTACACCCTTCATTCAAATTTGCGACCCATGATATTTAGTGAAACGAAATAAAATACAAAATCGCGAAGCAAAATAGTGACTCCCTAGTCCCTACCCGTAGATCCTTTCCCTCTCCGTTTTCAATATGTGTATGATGGCATTAGTGTAACAAAATCTATCACTCCGGTTCTGAGAATTAAATGCAATGTAATATAGTGTTTGTGTATACCGGATCTCGTAAAGGTCTGCAGGTATATACGGCAGTTATTAATAACCGCGCATGTGATTTTTTCGAGTGGTAGATTTGTTATGTGTTTGAGTGCTCCGTTTACATATGTTTACACGTGTGGCCGTATGGAGCTATCACATTTGACAAAAGTGATTGATGGGTGTTTGAGCCCATGTCATTTTATTTAGTTATTCGTATGAAGTTCTCATCTTTTAAACTCCGTGATTATAAGTGTCATTCTGTGGAAAATCCGTAATCAAATTGCGTTCACATGCATAGACCGTGGCAGTGTTACAGCGTAGAGGGCGACATTCACATTTCTGCAACGTCAGAGAAAGATTAAAATATTCGTGACGTGAGTTACATGGACCAGATTGTCTCAAACAGAATAATGTGTATTCAGACGAAACTTTGAATTATATGCAGAACAATGTGTGAAAATGGATTTCCCAAACTTTCATTATCAAATATTTAAGCTGGAGATAAAATTTTGTCATTTGTCGGGGTTGGGGCTTGTCTCAAACAAAATAACGCACATGAACTTAGATGTACTGCAAACATGTGAAAATGATTTTCCCAAATAGAATTGGTACAGTCCATTATGAAAATTCAGAGTTTGATATGAAAGTTTATTATTTATGGGGTGGTGGGTGGGCGATCTACTGTTCCTATTATGCCATTTTTGACGGCTGCTTTTTGTTTTTAACTTGGGGGCTAAATTCCCTCAACTTGAGCTCCTTGTGTTTCCGTATGCTACCTATTTAATGTACTATATGGTATGTTTATACCGGGAACATTTCACGACTAGTCGTGCATCAGTATGAATTGGTCAGAATTGACCAATTCATACCAGTATGAATTGGTCAGAATTGCACAATTGACCAGAATTTGACTAAAAGGCAAATCGACAACAATTTCCATTTAGCGTAAACACATATTTTTTCTCTACAGAGTAAACAATCGCATAAATAATCACGACTGCTAGTTAAAAATATTGGCGCGATCATAATATACTTGTTTTTCTCATTTCGTTTGACGTTTGAAATGACATTAAAACCACTTTATCTCGATTGGGAAACACGATACCCACCAAACCATGAAATGTATACGCACATGTGATCGGAAGAAACGGGTATTTTTGTGTGGACACTAGCACTGCCTTGATTGATGGAGCCGAAGCATTAAAATTTCAACTGACAACAATTTTAGCTCAGTTTTCCCGTTTGAGTGGGTATTTCATGTTTGACATTGTTTATGTTAATATAAACATGATGATGTTATTGCCCGTAGTTTTATAAGGAAAATGTTTTCCTTTACAATCATGATATTTTGTTTTAAAGGGAGATACCACGTACAAAATGTACAGCAGCTCTACATGTAGGTCGGTGGTTTAAAATATATACCAACATTGTAACACAAACATGCATATTCACATGTGCATGTAGAGACAGTGATTTTCCGTTTCAAAAAGTCTTTTCCGTTCTGAATCCTGTAATTCCGTGTCAACTTGATCTAAAAATGGAAATTCCGTTTTGTGATAGAAAATGTACACAGCAAAAACATGAATTCCGTTTTGCAAAGGTAAGTTCCATTTTTTACATGAAAAGTATAAGAACCAAACGGATTTTCCGTTTGATTTACCGGTGAAACGGAAAATCACTGTCCCTACACATGGGTACATATAGTGTACTTGTATTTAGCGCACATGCAGTGCTAAAACAAAAATATGCACACACACTTTGTACGCGAAGCAGTACAAAACGTAGACATGATAGAGGAAAATAGTAGGATTTCAAGACGTCCTCACTTTGGAGTAAAACTACCCCACAATCAAGTACACAACCATTCCTCTAAGTTTCATGGATCAATTTCTATCAGGGCACCAGATTAATTCGATACTGGCAAATGAACTTTTGTGTGTCCATAATATTAACCAAATTCAAGACAAATCCTTCCAGCCAGGAGGTGCACTCCAGCTGGTGTATTATGTTTCAAGGCATATATAGTTCTTTAGACATTTTTTTACTTCACCCAATTATGTCAATATCCTTTAAGCACCAACTTCAAGGGCAAAATGAGAACAACGTGTACAATATGTACATAATAAGTATATCTTTGATTCTATACCCCTCCCTCATTTTTGGCCGATTGTTCTTAGTTAAACGGGGATGGGGCGGCCCGCCCTTCGAATCCTCCACTAAAAATGTGATGTCCTTATAGTACATTGGTGATCAAACTACGTTGTTTACAGTTTACAATAATTTGTTAGGCGGATTATGTTATGTTAAGTGAGTCAGCCCTCATTACTGTGTGAGTCACTCAA
Organism: Eucidaris tribuloides; assembly: GCA_001188425.1. NCBI lineage: Eukaryota > Metazoa > Echinodermata > Echinoidea > Cidaroida > Cidaridae > Eucidaris > Eucidaris tribuloides. The sequence goes on from JZLH01S0341144.1 coordinate 23,835, forward strand.
CGAACCATGCACCATTAATGAAGCGATGCAATTAGGCAGAAGTGCCGAGTCGTAAACGATCTCTGAAAGAAGAAGAAGATGATGATCACTTACTGTCATCTTATCCCTTGTACTAAATTGAAAATAATTAACAAGTGCATTGCTTTGTCATCAAGCGCGACAACAAACTACAACCTTAAAGCTATTTGTAAATCCCGATAGATTAATTACTTTATGATGGGTTTTTATCGCGGAACGTGTCATCCCCCTGATTAGAAAGCAAAACAAATAATTTATTACATAAACGGACGGACTTAATGACCTGTATATCGCTTTGGACAGTATTGACCTTAAAAGGAGTGGATCATTTCACCCCAACTGCCCTACAAACAATAGAAGGAATCTAGTAAAAGCAAGATTGCAGAAATATAGATTTACACTGTAAAAATACTAAACACTTTTATAAACACTTTTCTGTAACACTTTATAAACTCTTGAACGCGTTTAACTGAAAATCATAAACACGTTTAGTTAGAAATAGTGTGTATCACCTGTAATTATATTAAAACTTTGTGTTTATTTCTGGAACACTTCATAAACACTTGAACACGTTTCATCAACACATTCGAGTGTTTAAGTGTTATAATCATAAACGCGTCAATAAACACTTTTGTGAAGATCTAAAATGTTTAGATGTCCATAGAAATGTTTGTTGGCGCGTTTATGATTTTCAGCACTTAAACACTTAAACATGTTTCTGATTTCCAGATAAACGTGTTCAAGTGTTTGTAAAGTTTTACAGAAAAGTGTTTCTTAAAGTTTGTAGTATTTTTACAGTGTAAGTAGTGTTTACTGTCAGTGTTGTGGTCGAGTCTGGAATCGAGTCTAATTTGAAGTGGAAGTGGACTCGGACTCTGCGTCGAGTCTAAATGTAAAATAGATGACAAGGTTCTATATTACTGCGGACTCAGGGCTTGTGAACTTGACTCCAACACTGTTTACCATCCGAGGAAAATGATTCATCACATTGTGTTAATTCCCAGTATAATGTATATCACAGAATTTATAAGGAAAAAGAAAAAAAGAATCGAATCACACTCTTTGGCTTTAAAAGTGACACATTGTCACAATACTATTTTTAGCTATAATTTTGTGCACTGTACCAACGCATTCAAAAGGTAATCTCAACAAACTATATTTTTTTTGCAAGATCTAAAAATCGTTATTTATATTTCAGCCGGATATAAGTAATGTTATTCAAATAAAACAGAGGCTCACAGACTCTTGTCGCTCAACTCAGTCTAGTCATGGATCCTACTGGTGTAGTATATAGGTGTTGTCCTAACCACGAATTGAGTCATAAGCATTCTCGCGTAACCCGCTAATATATAAAAGGATATGATTCCATATTAGTGAATATTAGTGACATGTTGATCCGTAGTTAAAGTGGCGAACAACACACATGATTGATGATGGGTGCTGGGGCAGTTGACCACACTCCCCGTAGAAATTCAACACTTGATATTGGTAATTTAATTCACAATTATTTAGTAATTTGACGTATTTTCACCCAACCCCATGCATCCTCATATGTATCACTATGTATTCCAACAAAATACAACCCATAACACACAAAATCGTTTCGTTATTCTATTTTCATCAATTCTCTGCACTCTCCAAAATTTTCGGTTTATTATACTGTTGGCGCACACGATTCGAAAAAAAAGAAGAAGTATGTTTGTACATGTATAATGAAAATATATCTGTAAAAGAAGTATATTTTCTTAAGTATATTTGAAGTTTTCAGTGATACCGTTTGTAAGACGAAAATACTTCAACTTTATGTAATATACTTGATTTCGATAGAAAGACTCGAAACATGAGCTCATTTATACATCATTTGCTTGTTTTTTTTAATTGCCATCGATTTGTCTTACCTCAGTTGCGGTAATCTCAAAGTTATTTTACACTGTCGAGGTTTACTTTTTGTTTCTTCTTTATCAATTACCGATTATCATATCAAAAGATTTGATCGTTAATTTTAATGATCGGAAAACAGAATGACCCACATGTAACAGGACTCGAACCTGAAACTTATATTGATATCAGGTCAGCACTACCACCAGGCTATGCTGGGTAACGGCGATACCTGCACGGTTTACTTGATTACAAATAGCCGAGAACCAGTCCTCACGTCTGAGCTCATTTCAATATGTCCCCCAGTATAGGAATGGATATAATCATTAATGAAAAGTTTGCAGAGGGAATTTATGATGCTGAGGATACAGTATTAAACATTTGAAAAATAGCGTGATTAATTCGATAATGCAGTCATCGAGCAAATTCCCACTCCTTAAAGGCAAGGTTCACCCTGATATCAAGTTGGTTTTAATAAAAGCAGAACAGTGAGAAAAACAAATTAATGAAAGTTTGGCGAAAATCCACCAAAGAATAACAGAGTTATGGAATTTCAAATTTTTAAATTTGTGACGTCACATGCGAGCAGCTCCCCATACGTCATGTGATATAAATTCCATAAAAGTGTTGTTTTCTCAGAAATTTGAAAATGATTTTACCTGTGCATTCAATATGTTATCAGAAACATTATTTTATACATGCTGCTGTGAAAAAACACACACATTCAATTATCATGAAACATTACAAAAAATGACAATTTATGGAATTTATATTACATGACATATGGGGAGCTGCTCGCATGTGACGTCACAAATTTTAAACTTTGAAACCTCATAACTCTGTTATTCTTTGGCGGATTTTCGCCAAACTTTCATTAATATGTTTCTCTCATTGTTCTCCTTTTATTAAAACCAACTTGATATCAGGGTGAACCTTGCCTTTAATGATTGTGATTTGGGACCACTCTGTTTGGAACTAAATTTCGGAGCTAAAATTTTCAGAGAGTGGGAAAAAGATCTAATTTATCTCCAAAACGACGGATTGTTTTCTACTCTCTTGAAATTTAGCTCCAAAAAAGGAGTGGTCCCTAACCACACTCCTTTAGGAGTGGGAATTAGCTCCGTGATATCTACAGAGCAGAGATGAACACCAGACCTGTCATGTATTATTTCAAACTGTTCAGATTTTTTTTTACAACTATAAATTTGTTTTGTGTACTTTCGTAAATCTAATATTCTGTTTCGATTTATTATCTTTATCATCCTTGCAGCTTTTCTCTGACGTGTACCACGACCAGATACCGGGTCTCACTGCCGACATCCAGCCGCACGCTTTCAGGGTCGGGTCGTACACCGGCTCGGACTGCGAACAGCAGTACCGGTCGTTTCCGACCCCGCCCGACTCCCCGGTCTTTGCCGAGCTCACCCCGCCGAATAGCTCACAGACGAAAGCGGCCTCGACAGCCACGGGCTCACACATGCAGTCGACGGGCATGCTACCGGGAGACAGCGGGCTACTGGCCGCTCACAATCTCGACATGAACGCGTTATTAGACAGCTGCTTGAGCACAGGTATGGCTTCAATTAAATAAATTGTCAAACTTGGATATCTGTGCTACATAGTTGTGGTTAAATGGACAAATAAACACCCTAGAACACTTATGCTACCACTAGCAAGATATGAATGAATAAACAATTAGTACTCTGGCCGAGTACAAAATAGCTTAGATCTACACATAGTGAGTCTATGGGAGGAAATGGGAAGGTGAATCCGGTCAACTTACGATTTTCACTTTTTTAAAGCACTAAATAATCATTTTAAAATACAGTTTTTCTCAGGGCTTCATTTTTACACCATATCAAAGACACTTAGAGCACAGAGGATTATGTAGCTCACTTTTTTTAAACTGTGGTCAATGTTAGCCTGTGGCTTTATATTATTTATTTATTTTTTTAAAATAATGCCTGGCAACTTTTGTTAAAACTCTATTAATTTCTGATGGTTTATTTTCCGGTATACTGAAAGTGCTTCAGACATATCTACAGAATACAATTTGTTTTTAATGATTTAAAATACTATTTTTTCAAAAAATGGATTATTGATGACCATTTATCAGAAAGAGCTTCAAAATGTGGTAAATGGTTAGAAACAGAAAGAATTTCGAACTTACAATTATAAGTATGTTCCATTATACATCTTGTAAGCTTGTAAACTTAATTCCACGGTTAAATAAATCAAGATCAGTCTATGCTTGTATATTGGACTCAATAATATTGAAAGATTATTCTTGAATTAAATCACAACTTTCAAAGTATTTTCGTAGGTCTACAAAATGTGGAAGATTTATTTGATTTTATCGTATTGTTTTTGAACGCATACAAGGATTATGTTCTACAACTGAAGTACTGGTATGAGCTGTATTATTCTTAAAGAGTGTATTATATAGTATTCGTTGTTTGGCAGTTTAGTATTAACTCTAAACCCTTGAGAAGCAAAAGGGCGCTAATGCCATAGAGTTTGTACAGTGGTAACGACTTTGTCCTTCTCAATGTATGGTCCTTCCGACATTTTGTCTGTCTCTAACAATTGACCGGTCATTACAATTTTCAGAACGCAGTATATATTTATGATTATATTTTTATTGTAATATTTATATATTTATATTATTCTCTGGTATATGCAAGTATTTCATGTAGAGAGTAGCTATATATAGCATTTGTTGCCATAACATCATAAAAACATAATGTACCAATTCTTGTAAAGCAATGTTTGTATTTGTACATAACGAGAAAAAACAACGGACGTTGTAATGCGCTGGTACACTTCTACTGACGTAGTGTGACGTAGACTACGGTATCCTGTAATTCGATACTCGCAAACTGACAAGTCCGCGCCCCACCGCTCGATCAGATTTCTCGATTTTAACTTTTACGGGTAAAACATGATAATGCAATCTAGCTAGCGAAGGAGTGATTGCTCTTGAAATCTGCAAATCTTTTGACAGCTAATACGAAGTTTGCCGAAGGTCACGAACATGACTATCCTAATAATATGGGTGGGTTTACAACACATATAACGTCTGGCTTGTGTGTACAAGAAACGGTGACGATAATTATTGCGCGTTTTGTTGCCAGCACAAATGGGAAGCGGACGTTCAATTTCCAAAACGTATATCGAATCGTTTATCTAGAGTCATGTAGTTAAAAATGTTTATTGCGATTCCGTTATATACACAGATGTTTATATATAACAAATACATAAACAAAATATAAACAAATCAAAGGATTTCTTTTGTCTCTTGGGATAGTTACTTTAAAGGCATGGCGTCTCCTTTGCCTGTCTAAAAATTAACATAGAAGAAAATACCATCTAAGACCCTTAAGTAAAATATAGGGGGTACTCAGTTTAGTGGATGATGATGACCGTTAAACAGGTACTTCAAATTGAATTATTATTTCCTAGATATCAAAAAAAAAAAATAAATAATAAAATTGAAAAATAAAAATCTCCCAGCATAGAACATACGCTAAACGGCAATTGACTTTTTGCGCATTTTTCAAATTCTATACAGGTAATAATTAGTAAACATCAGATTTCATAGACATGTCTTTCATAAAAGCATGAGTGATGTTTTACTGTGCTGTGAATGGGGTGCAAATGAGATACACTGCCCATGAGATTCAAACCATTACAAAAAGATTTGAAATCATTAATTTTACTTTTATAAAAAGTAAATTATGTGGTTCTTGCACGTGCCCGGCTAAATTGCTTTCGGAGAATTAAGTCTATCATAATAAGTCCACATTTTCGAATTATGGGGCACACCCGTTTAGGGTTGAACAAAGGCGCGTGTAGTTTCAAAACCCCTTCTTATCTGTCTGTAAACATTATTAAAAAATTTCATCCCTTATTTGGTATAAATTGGAGATAAATTTCAGTTTCACAGTTTTGAAAGTACCCTAAATAATGTACTTAAAAACTGTATATACCTTCATGCAAACCAACTCATTTGTATATAATACCGAAAGTTATAACGATAGTGCGATTTGGAATAAACACCACTTTTCCTATATCATTAATCACTTCTGTTTGTCACGTGCTTGTGAAGTAACTGAAGTACCTCAGCATGCAGAGAGGGCAATTAGGGATTTAAATTATTTAAAAGTAATATCGTGCTACTTGTGTGTCTCCCATACCCACATTAAACAAAAGACTTTCTCCGCTTTCAGAATGGTCTTTATTTCTCGTCGAATGTTCAGTTTCGTTTATAAAACCGACAATTTATAAAGCGGTAACACCCTGGATGGTAATTTCGCTTCGTCATATCCTTAACAATTCCTAAACTTTCTTATTTAAAGTCACTACTATAAGCTGAACTGTTTCGCAACGCTAACAAGAGATACGATTTTGTCAGAACCAGTAACTGTATTACCAAATACTTTCACGGAATCTTTTCTGTTAATTGCCATCGCTAAGAAAATGTCGTACGCGTCTACATGAAATATAATTCGCGACGGGGATATGGTTAAACGCCTTCTGTAAAATTTGCACAAATGAGTTACTCTAGTTACAAGTGGGCTCACCTTATTTGTCGAACTCCAAGAGCAATTACACTTTAAAACATCTTGAGTACTTTCGCTACGTAGGGCAAACACTTTCACTCCCTATAATTAATCACACACATTTTCCGATTGCAAAGATATTATTCACGCAATGGTTTTCCCCGCGTTAGTACATCATTTATTCTACTCGCACAATTAGGCTGTAACAAAAGAGTGGTCCATCTGACCAAACGATTGTAACGAAAATTAGCTCGTCGCAAAGGCCAAATTTCTGGCAACAAATCAAGAGTTTATAGCCTTTGGAAACACCTGTGTGGGGAACCATTTTCTTGTTTGAATTTTCGCTTGAATTTAGCCTGTAAAGGCGTGTTCAGTTTTCAGCGCGGTATGGAGTTTATGGTTCGCAAAATACCGCGTCGGGCCGGGGCCGGTCTAAAGTGGTACCATCCTTACTTTAACCGTGCATATTGGTTCTATCATTGGCTTGCAGTGTACAATAACCTCCCGGACCACATGGACCCACTCTGCGATCCCATCTACCAGTCCGAGTTGATGCAGTCTCACCAGAACGCTTTCATCAAACAAGGTAAGGGCAGAAGTACGATGAGTATAGCTCTTTCAGTACCACACGCCGAATTTCAAATGAAAAGGCTACAAAGATTTGATGCACTGGAACTGAGAGAGTTAAAAATAAATGTTAAATGTTTCGTTGCAAAAGGGGTTAGATCCATTTTCCGCCAAAATGATTTATTAACATCAGTGCATTGGCCATCTATTCATCTGGCTATAGAATGCAATTTGATGCCAAATTCTAGACGTATACATGTAAGTACGAGATAGATACTTAATTCTATATTTCCATAGGGGTAGTGTACAAACTCGAGAAAAAAGATTGCAGTGTTCTTCAAAATCAATAAAGTGGATGAAGCCCCTTTTGTATATAAGCTCTTCAAATAGTCAAAAATATGTGACTATTTCTGGATATATAACTTTACATATCAATTCATTGTCGTGGTCGGACAACGTCTTTCTTTTGTTTTCGAGACTAGAAACACATTAATGGCAAGCAGCAGTAAGGAAACACTGCCTGCCAAGGCTATTAATGACAAACAGACTTAATGACGCGTGTAACCAGACAAGACATATTTGAAAACATTTTTATTAATTTGCTTAGGTTACCTTTATCCTCAGATCAGATCCGTCTGTAGAAATACAATCACGAAAAAAAAATATTTAAAATATTAGGGATTTATACGCCGTAATCGTCTTTCAAAGGTAAAGAATAATGAACTACTATAATTAGTCTTTGAAAACGCTCTTTGCTGAAGGTTTATGAGAAATAGTCTGGATTTTAGGCAGTTACCCTGTATAGTCTTCATTCCCAGACCGCTGAACTCGGACAGAGTTGACGATGAAGAAGCTACATGGCACTGACAAGACACGCCCAATAACAAGGGTTTACACTTCTGAATTGAGACTATTTTCTGCAGCTGCTGCCGTTGCTCTTACTGCTACCACAACTTCTACAAAAAATAATAGCAACAACAACACAACTACTACTGTACTTCTCCAACTATTGCTACTAGTACTAGTACTACTACTACTACTACTACTACTACTACTACTTCTACTTATTCTACATGTACCACACTACTACATAAACTGATATTAATAACGATTATGGTGATAATAATGTTACTACTACTACTACTACTACTACTACTACTTACACTACTTCTACTTATTCTACATGTACCACACTACTACAAAACTGATATAATAACGATTATAGTGATAATAATCTATACTACTACTTACTACTACTACTACAACTTACTACTACTACTATACTACTACTACTACTACTACTACTACTACTACTACTATTACTACCACAACTAAATAAAATAATAGTGATATTAATAATAAATAAAGATGATGATAATAATAATAATAATAATAATAGATAATAATAATAATAATAATAATAATAATAATAATAATAATAATAATAATAATAATAGATAATAATAATAATATAATAATAATAATAATAATAATAATATAATAATAATAATAATAATAATAATAATAATAATAATAATAATAATAAAGGAGAAGAAGAAGAAGAATACAATATTTACTGTAACCATGCATTGCAGTCCCGTAGTTATATTTTTATATTTAATGTTTACATTTTTCTGTGTGTGAAAAAAAACTTTTCAAAGTGGTTTTATGACAATTACAAATTCATGTGTGTGAAAAAAAACTTTTCAAAGTGGTTTTATGACAATTACAAATTTATGAACATCGATACATCTGGTTTGTTTTTCTCGACAGAACTCCAAGATGCTTTTTCAAGCCAACCCGACATGTCCATGAACTGGAATTTCCAGCCCAGTTTCGCAGAGTCTTTAGAAGGTAAGTAACAACACACTCGCCGGAACTACGGCGTGTAGCTAACCGATTGGTTTGGTAGTGTAATGACACCGTAGATCGCCATATAATGTGGTCTGTGCTGGAGGTTAGCATTGTTTTTATGCTGGTCATATCACTTATACTTCAGCGCAGCTCTGCGCAGAAGAAAACACTTTTACAACCCCAGATCCTATATCTTTAACATGCATACAACCACTAATCAACCAATCATGTCTAGTGGACGGGGTTGCCAACTGAAATGTATAGCGTCATCCAAGAAAGCGATGTTCGTGTATTGTTCTCGCGAGCTGCAGATAAATAGTCATGCTTCCTGCATGCGATGTATTGGTAGCACATGCCACAGTTTAATGGTAAAACACAGGGTACTTGCGCTGATTATTGTCACTGTTGTTTTCTGATTTGGAAAAACAAACAAACGGGGTACCATCTAATCTTCTGCGATATCAGCTTTCACTTCTGCGGAAAGCCTTGCGCACGTGCACGCACGTCTATCAAAAATCTGGAAGGAATATTGCGATTGTTTGCGCACCAGTCCACACGGGTCGCCTGCACGAAAACAACGACGTTTGCGCCCGTCTTTTCTTTTCACGCAATAGTTCGATCCATTCTTGTGTTTCCTTTCTCGCAGATTACCCAGTACCTAGTCCCACGCCATCACCACAGTTCGATAGCGACATCTTCACCGGAGACCTGAAAGATCTGGACCGCATTCTGAACTTCGGCGACCAGGGACTGATGCACACGCTGCAGACGCGACCTCACATGACCTACGGACATTCAGCCGGAGAAGGTAAGAACGCACACACACACAACGCACGCGCGCATATACAGACAACGCGCACGCAGACACAACACATACACGTACATACTCAAGCCACAAAACACGTTACGCGTGCTTGCGAGCGTTCACACACACAAACACACACACACACACACACACACACACACACACACACACACACACACACACACACACACACACACACACACACACACACACACACACACACACACACACACACACACACACACACACACACACACACACACACACACACACACACACACACACAAACACACACAATAATGCTTAAATATTGAAAAATTCTGTATTGATTCTCTAGGTGTACAAACTATTAACATTTGCATGGCAAAAAGTGTAAATTATACAATAATCTTTCTACCGTGCTGTATTTATGTAGGCCCTACATAGTTTATTTAATGTTCAATGACCTTTTTGTTGGTTTTTGTGTGTGTTTGGCGTTATACTTATTTCTATGTATGGTTTGTATGAGCTAATCATGTTCATTTATGCCATGCAATGTTGGTAGAAATGGTATTGGTTACTTCAAGTCTAGTGGCTTATTGTAAATATGAAATGATCAAAGATAACACAAACTGCACTCGATTTACAAAACACTTACATGCTGTGTGTAGTATGCACAATAGTAAGGATATATTCTTACATGTACGTGACGATAAAATAATAATCTAAGCTCGTTTCACTATAAAGGCATATTTGTTAAGCATTAATGGAAAATATACGAAATGGAATATGTATTTGATGAAGACAATACATGCACTGGTGATTCATAGAGAAATAACAAGTGATGTCATTCGTTCTGGGCAAGTTAATTTTGGAACTGTGTTACATAAATATTTTATTTATACTTTTGTGTTACTAGACAGTCTCGTCCGCTAATAATAATTTCTTTGTGACTATAATGAACATTTATAAAACGTTCTGTTGCAATGAAGATCAATAAAAATGTCCACGCAATGTGAAATAAGCGAATGCGAAAATTACAATTGGTTTCCTAAGTACGATTTTGGACTATTATGTGCAATATAGAGAAAAAACAGCAGCAGGGGAAATCAAAGTCCTAAAGCAAAACCAGGAAAAGTACTGACGTTTGAAATTTGAGTGGTTTCTGTGAGTAACATTTCCTCTTCAAGCTCTCTGTTGATTCTATTTCTGGGAATTTTATAAGAACAGTCACTTTCAGTGGTACTTATGCATTCGTTTCGTAGGATATATGATACAATTTCGATTGCCGGGTTCGTCGTCATAATTCAGAGCACAAGAATATTACGGAAATACATGAAATATTACTCTAGTGTAATCATGTTTTTGTTTTATTTCGTTGATATTTTAGAATCAGATATGGACAGTGGCAGCGAAGCTAGTTTCTCCTTGTCCGTCCCCGAAGTACCGGGATACCCCACAATGCACCAACAGGTTACATCAACCATTCCCGCCGCCCATCACCATCATCATCACCATCACCATCACCCGCAACAACCACACCACCACCATCAGCAGCAACAACAGCAACATCAACAACAACAGGCGTACCATTCAGCGAGCCGAACGCATAACTACCAATGCCGCACACTTCACAAAACGTTGGAGACGTTAGGCAACCACGCGGACGGGTTCATCAGTCAGGATCCCTTGTCCGTCCAGCAACAAGTCGGTACGATCGGACCAATCAGGAAGCAGCACCGTGGTCGGCCGCGCAAGCGATCGGTGACGTCAAGCGACGACGGGTGCAGCGACGAAGAGCAGGTTGTCACCACAACTGGTGTCAGCGGTGGGATCACCCAGAGCAAAAGAGGGCGTGGAAGGAGAGAAGGTAATTATTACATTCCAGTGAATATCACATCACTAACTAAAGAAAAAAAGTTTGGTACCATTTCAAATTTGAGAAGGTTCTCTTTTTTTTTGAACGGCAAATAATGTTAATAAGATTCTATGTCACGATGTACCCAATGTACATCAGGGTATCATTATCATGACAAAATAGAGTGAAGAATCTACGTGTATGTACTTACACTTTCATCGGAATTTGCCGAGCAATTACATCGCGATCAATTTATAAATGTCTTCTCAAATTTATACAGAGCTACCGTGTCCTTAATGAATGTTTTACTCTAAGACTTAAACACAACGGACGAGGAAATGCGAGTTGATTCGCGTTAATTCGCGATAATTCGGTTTAATTCGTTTCACCAGTTTGATCTATAAAGAGTGCTCCGCAGTAGTTTAGACTTGGACTTATCATGTAAATTTTGAAGTGTTCCTCAATCGTAGCATTTTTTTTTTGTCTTCCATAGCTATGAAAGGTAACCATTTGTGGGAGTTCATCCGGGACCTTCTCAAGTCAGACAGCTTTTGTCCGAAGTACATCAGGTGGGAGGATCGCGAGGCCGGCGTCTTCCGATTCGTCAACTCGGAGGCGGTCGCCAACATGTGGGGACGAAAGAAGAACAACCCGCAGATGACGTACGAGAAACTCAGCCGAGCCATGAGGTAAGTCACCCTTCGTACCAACCGTTGAAAAAGTAGTTGTAATACCAACACAATTTCCTGCGTATGGGAATACGAGGGTTTGATACACATTGAAAAAGTAGTACTTTCAATACTATTGCAAGGTAATTCTATACACTATGTACTTGATTATCCGAGTGGGGCACTAAAAGGACTTCAATGTCGATATCTTTTGCAAAATTTTAGTGATGCCAACTAAGAATCTGCTATAAGAAGAGCTAGAGAAAATGTGGAAATATAATTGCAGTGGATATATTGATAAATCTCACAATGCAGAAAAGAAACATGTGTGAATTTATAAATGCGTATAACATTTTTTAGTTCGGGGTATTTTAAGGACAAAATAACCACAGGTAAACAAATGGGCTGGCTCAACGTCCATGACCCCCACATATTATTTTTTATTAATCGGTATCCTCCCTGATCTTTTACAGTAAATCAATCTCCCAATCATGTTAGAGCTCAAATTTCAAGTTCAAATACATATATATTTCATCAATTATAATCTGTTGACCTCGGTGTATAGCAGAGATATCATGTCAGTGTAAGGTATATCGTTGTAAGTTTTAAATCACATTTGTATTAAGAAAATGTATTAATAAGTACAAATTTTTTTCTTCTCCAATTTAGGTATTATTACAAACGCGAAATCCTCGAACGAGTGGATGGAAGACGACTAGTCTATAAATTTGGCAAGAACGCTGATGGGTGGAAAGAGGCTGCCGGGCTGCAGTGAAGTATGCGGTGTCTTCCAGTCCATGTTGAGACTTTCATTTAGAAGGGGAAGAAATTCGACGATACGATACGATTTGATCGAGCAGTAGTCGATACTATCGTCGATTCCTCTAGCTTCTGTTGAGTGCAATTACGGACGAACGTTTATTCAGAACTCGGATGACGCTCTCGAATCGAGCGTATAATGCGGCGAGTGACATTTTAAAGTACATTCCTAACCAATCGGAAGATAAGCCTCAAGTGGTACGTAGGAGAATGCACCAATCAACACTCGTTATGCAAATTAGGACATCCGATTTTGGCTTATCGCCAAGATTAGCAATGGTCAACCATCAAGAGTGATTTCTGGTATGAAATGAATGAGAGTGTATGAAATTGTAGTGTAGTATTTTTGATACTGGATATTTGTAAATTGAAAATAAGGTATGAAGATGTTTTTGAAAGACTTCGCTTCAAGATCACGATTAGCGTGTTGTCATGGTAATAAATGACAAGCTTATTTCAATTGTTTTGTCTCACGGGGGTGTAACATTACCCCACAATTTTGAAGACGATTCGGCATTGCGCACATTTTTTTTGTCATCCTGGGTATTTATACAACATCCTTTCGCGATGTAAATCTCATATTTTTCATACTAATATTCAAGATAATGGTTAATTTCTGTTCGATTTTCTGTTATCTAAAAAAAGTGCCAAGTCCATGTTGTTGGATTAACTGTGACACCAATATCTCTTCTACTATATTTTTATACTATTTTCCATATAAAAGCCTCAGTGAATTGAATTGTCTTCCAATGAAAATCAAACGAAATTTTCGCATGGTACTGTTAAATTTATAATTTAAAACGAAACGTGCCTTATTTAATCAATAATGCTTCCACATTTTCTATTTATTGATCATTACCAGCAATCACCTTGATATAGTCATTATTCGCACATACTTGTGAAGTCACATAGAAATTCTTAATATTTTGTGTCTTTTGAACAATATCTGTGATTGAAAAGCTATATCAAATAATATTAATAAATCCACACACTCACAAACTCATGCGCACAAAAAAAAGTTAGTATTGATTATGTCAAGTACGAGGTGATTAATTCGAGTATTGGTCCACGATTATATTGCCATTATTGTAATATCACAAAATATTGGAAGTAGGCATAAGCCAAATTGTGAACCTGCACGAGTACACAGTCACCACATGAACTAACTTGAATCCTTTAAAAATCTATGAATTATTTTCACTAATTCACTTACAATACTTAACGCACAAAACTATTTAAAATATGTTATAATTCTTATGAAAATGAAATGTATTACTGAAGTATTGTGGTGGGTGCTTGTTACCGTAATTTTAATCATAATTGCAGAATTGAATGATTCATCTTTTATTTTCTCATAAGTGGATCTAGTATGACAGAAAACATTGTTAACAAAAACTCACCCCCATAAAATCAGACAAAATAAAGTCACAAAATTGACCTAATATAAACAGTACTGTTTTGGATTGTGTATATATTTTTGGCACTGGTTTATGCGGCCTACTCACTATGCATCTGATAGTACTGTCTCATTGTTATTGTACTATTTTAGGGAAGTTGGTGTATTTTGAAAGGGTAATCTTATCTCGTAAATCATTAACAGAACACCACGACTTCCACAATTTATAGTATGAAATGTATGTCACTTCAATGAAGAGATAATAATCCCAATATCTACAACTGAACACGAGCAAAGTACTATTCGGTTTCCACATTGTAATAATACACGTTTCTTATTTGGATATACAGTTAAACCTGTCTTAGTGGCCACCTATCTATAGCAGTCACCTCTCTATAGCAGCCAACCTTTTTAGAGTGGCCACGAAACTGATTCCCTGGAGACAAATCATGTGCTAAAGAACCTGTCTATAGCAGAACCTGTCTATAGCAGCCACCACAAGGTCCTCATTTTCTGTTTCCCCGTGGGTGACCACTATAGACAGGTTTCGCTGTATTGAAAAATTACCGCTTCCAAACCCTGTAATTTATTGCGATGGAATAAATGTGGTCCCAAATTATTCATAGAAGAAGATCTGAGTGATAACTTAGGAAACTGAATCTCCTATGAAATTGTCATAGATATCATAAAAGGGCGGTAATTGTACCTGTGACTGCCAATATTAAATAGAACAAATTCAAAGGAAAAACAAAATGTACCGGTACTTTTCAAGTCCATTGCATATCGACGCTCCACTTGCCCGATGTATAACTGTTGTAATAACCTTGTTCTGCGAAAAAATGAGGTCATTAACCTACTCGGTGTGATGTTTCCGATATCGTTAATTTTTTTTACTGGATTATGTATATCAGAAGATTGTGCGATACTTGTTTTTTAAATGGATGCGAGATATTTAATTTTAAAAATATATTTTAACGGGATACTTCCACAAAGTAGTTTTATTTGAATTATAATGTCAGGTATTCCAGAACATTTTCAGTGTATTTGCTATACCAAGTTTGGAGATAAAACACTGATAGGTAGTCAAATCATAGGATATACAGGTGTCCTCACTTTGAATAGTTATGTTTTTGTCGATATGTACATGTACTATTAAATTGTCACATACATTCCATTTCAGACATTTCAATGAGTACAGTGCAGAAAATATTTATAAATAATGTTTTCATTAACATTTTATACCACCGATATTATATTTAAATTTTGATAATTTGGTGGGGTTGATAAATCTTCGTTGTCTTCCTCTTTTTATTCATGTTGCTTTGTAATTTTATGTATTATAGTTATATAAATTGATTCCGTAATATGTAGCAGTTCCTTTATCGAAGTATAGTGTCTACGTGTCAAATAATTTATTTATTTGTTCTGTACATTATCAGGGTAATTCCCATTTTCTCATGGCGTTTCAAGTGCCTGAAGAATATGTTGTACTGTATGAAATGATATTTACTTATTACAAGCTGCAGTTAAATTCCTTCAACCAAGGTTTCGCGTCAAGTAGGATAAGTACCCTCATCCTATACTATTTGCTTCACGGGGTCTTCCTAGTGAGTTATTACCATTGACGCCCTAGCTTGTAAATAATCTTATTTTCATATACCTCTTAAAAAGGAAAGAGATTTAATACCGTACATATTATAGTGTACTTCCCTCTAAAGCATTTATAAATTCGTGTTTGTACACAGTTCATGGTTGTATGTGTCACTGTTCTAAGTTCAAGTTTTTTTTTTTTTAATCTTAAAATTATGACCTGCGGGCAGGGAGACGTATATAAAATTCAGCCTAGTTATGGTATAATGAATAAACATATTCATTTGTTCTTTAAGAATACTTATGTAAGTAGAGTTCCATAAAAATTTATCACAAGTCTTAATTATTTAATATCTCATTGTCGCAAAACCTTTCTATAACGTGTTTCCAGTCTCAAAATATATTATTTTGTGCTAACTTCTTCACGTTCGACCATGTTCCCATATTGGGTATATCTATGTAGCTGTATTTAACATAGGTGTTTTTTTTATGACAACACTTTTCATTTTTCCCTTTGTTTTATTCTTGATGGATGGGAGGGAGTAGTATTGTTTGATTTTTTTTTACATCAGCGACATTCCCTAACCATTGTTCCTATAAAAAATCGAATTATTTTGTACAAGGCGAAAATGTAATAAACATTTTGCTCACAATTGAACCCAACTCGCGTATACCGGAGTCGTATATATGTTGCAAAAAGATCTGATAAATTTTTGTGTGTCTGTATACGTAGTTAGCATAATTGTGATGGTGGTGGTAGTGGTGACAGTGGTGGTGGTGATGTTGATAATGATGATGATGATGATGGTGATGATGATGATGATTATGATAGTGATGGTGATGATGATGGTGATGATGATGGTGTGATGATGATGATGATGGTGATGATGATGATGATGATAGTGATGGTGATGATAATGATGGTAATGATGATTATGATAGTGATGGTGATGATAATGATGATGGTGATGATGATAATGATTGTGATTATAATCATGATCAAGATGATGAATGATGAATGATGATGATGATTATGATAGTGATGGTGATGATGATGGCGATGATTATGATAGTGATGGTGATGATAATGATGGTGATGATGATGATGATTGTGATTATAATCATGATCAAGATGATGAATGATGAATAATGATGATGCTGCTGCTGCTGCTGCTGCTGCTGATGATGATGATGAGATGAAGGGGGAGGGGAAATAATAATGGTGGCGGAAATGATGGTGATTCTGAGTATAATCATGGAAATAGCGATGATTGTAACAATAGTAGTGTGATGACGATGAACAGATGATGGTGATTGGAAAAATGATCATGAAGACGATGATGTTTATGATCAGGATCACGATGTCGATGATAGTGGTGATGATGAATGTTGTTGTGGCGGTGGTGAAGATGAAGCTAACAATAATGGTGATAATGATTATGATCATGAAGATTACGACTACCACGACGATGACCATGATGATGATGATAGTGGTGATGGTGATAGTGATAGTGATGGTGTGATGGTGTGATGGTCATAAGAAAGAAGAGGATGGTGATGGTGGTGGGGATGGTGGTGATGACGATGATGATGATGATGATGATGAGGAGGAGGAGGAGGAGGAGGATTTTGACGAAGATGACTATAGTCGTGTGATGATAAGGATGATGATGATGATGATGATGTTGATGATGATGATGATGATGATGTTGAGGATGATGATGATGATGGTGGTGATTACGTAACTCCTACAGCTGACGTTCTAATACTGCCCTGCTTTGGCAAAAGGAAGGAAGTGACGAAACTTTAATTCTCACTAAAAAAATGCGCAATTTGTGTCTGGCATTTACATTGGCCACAATGCAATTTCACGGCATTTTGACTTGTATATTTTTCAATAGAATAATTATTTCTTCTCCAAATTTTGCCCGAAGATACCCTTAAGCTTCTAATGTTTCAAAGACACCAATAACTCATATTTGAGATATCTGTATATTTATTCCTTTGCCAAATAAGGGCAGATTCTCTTCCGAAACTGAAATTAAGCACACGTCGTTGAAATCTGGCTCTGGAAATATCCTGTCTAAAAAAATCGATTTTTTTTTATAATGCTTTTGGTCATTATGCCCACAACAATACCTTCAAAACCTACGATCTTGGCAAACCACCAAGTACATGTACACATATATTACTGCGAGATTGATACGCTAAGGTGACTTTGTTTATATATTTAGTCTATAGATAAACAATTTTGTTTAAATCATAAACATACAGACAATCACTTCTGTTTGGAAATGAGGTTATAAGAAAACCGATATTGTAAACATCTTTACAAGTTAAATTGCGATTTTTGTACCCAGACAAAAGAGTTCTTTCCGTGTGTGTGGGGAGAGAAATCGCGGTCACTCTTTGCCATTTGAATTTTGGCGCCATTCTGTCTTGTACCTGAACCTTATAACGCATTTAATTTAAAGGCAGTGGATCTCTTTTGCATGCCTAAAAATTAACATTGCGTAAATACAATGGCATTTAGAAGAAAATGCCATCTGGGAACCTTTAGCAAAATATAGGAGCTAGAAAGTCAGTTTTAGTGGAATTATAGTGACTGTTAGACTCTGATTTGAATTTTTTTCTCGTGAGAAAAAATTTCTGCCATAGAACGTACACTAAACGGCTATTGTTTATCTTTCGCATTTTTCCAATTCTAAGCAATTTCTCTCCCCCAGATTTCACAGACATGGCCTTCATCAATAGCCTAAGGGCATGGGTTATTTTTTCCTGGTCTGCGGGGATGTTTGCAAATGAGATCCACTGCCTTTAATATCCAATTGTTTTTATAGGGCAGTAAAGGGAAGTAAAGAATACATAATAATCAACAAAAGTGAATCATATATAAATATGATGTATCACCGTCTAGAGTGAACACCCAGGCTGGAAGGATTTGTGTCTCTAATTTGTTTACTTGATAAGAAACAAGGATACACCAGTTTTAAATTAAAGTAATAGTCTAAGTTGTGGAGCTTCAATCCAAGAAATTGTCAAACTTTGATATATGAGCTGATAAAAGTGTTTTAATGGACAAATAAACACCATAGAATATAAAAGTTCGGAGAGTTATGTTGCCACTGGGAAGATAAGCATGAATAAACAATGTCCACTCCGGTGGAGGATAAAATAGCCCAAATCTACACATAGTAAGTCTATGGGAGGAAATGGGTAGATGAATCCGGTCAACTTGAGTGCTTGACTGCTTGTAAATGTTCACTTTTTCAGAGCAGCAAATCATCCGTTTTCAGGGCTTCATTTTTTTAGACCTTGTCAGACACTTAGAGCATGAAAGATAATATAGCTCACATTAAAAAAAAACAGTCGCCATTGTTAGCCTGAGGTTTTAAAGATTGTGTCAGGGATGTGCAAGTCCATTACTTCCCTTCATTATCAATACCAAACGGTAGTTTAGTACTTACAAATGGTGTGTTGAAAGTTTGAGATCCATACGTCATGAATTTGTTGTTTTATGAGAAAAACTAATAACGACATGTTTCCTATCGGCTGAGAATAATGTGCCAATTTTTATCTACACATATTGTACTAGTGACAACATAACTGTCCGAACTTTTGTGTTCTAGGGTGTTTATTTGTCCAATCAAACACTGTCAGATATATCAGATAGCAAAGTTCGACAATTTTTTAAACGGGTCTTCCACAGTGTTATACAGCGTCTTTAAAATAAGACACTGATATGGATTGAATTCATAAAAGCTCCACAACAAATGTGCCTACCACAACAAAGAGGAAATGTTTGACCGTAATACTCCCCCCCCATGACAAAAGGGCATAAACGACATTTTGGGTTTTGGAGATAATGAGGCAAAATGTTACAGCCCTATTTAGTGTCCTTTTAACAAGCAGATTATGAAACAAAGGGACACTTGTAATTAATATTTGTTTTTTGTTCTGCATGTGTATATAACTCAATTTTGAAAAATAAAAGAAGTCAGTTATGCCCTTTTGTCATGGGGGCAGAATACTTTAACAGCAGAAATCTTAAACAAGATATGATGGACTCTCGTTATAAAGAATACTGATATAACGAAATTTCGATATAACAAACAAATTTTTCCATTTTCTTTGTATATTATTTTTTTTTGTAACCCGGATATAACAAAATTTCGTAAGTAACACTCTGGCCCAGACGTGTGGAACTCCCTACCAGTCGAAATACGTAACCGTCATTCATTTTACTCCTTTAAAGGCAGTGGATCTCTTTTGCATGCCTAAAATTAACATTGTGTAAACACAATGGCATTTAGAAGAAAATGGCATCTGGGAACCTTTAGCAAAATATAGGAGCTAGAAACTCAGTTTTAGTGGAATTATAGTGACCGTTAGACTCTGATTTGAATTTTTTTCTCGCGAGGAAAAAAATCCTGCTATAGAACGTACACTAAACGGCTATTGTTTTTCTTTCGCATTTTTCAAATTCTAAGTAATTACCCTCTCCCAGATTTCACAGACATGCCCTTCATTAATAGCCTAAGGGCATGGGTTATCTTTTCCTGGTCTGCGGGGATGTTTGCAAATGAGATCCACTGCCTTTAAACACGGCGTAGAGGAATTTTGAATAACCCTATACTCAGGTTATTAAATCGGTTTTGTTGTTGTGAGCCATATACCAGCTAAACCAGTTATATTGATGTACTTTGACCATACACCCCCACCGAACTGTCACTAGATGTGCGTTTTCAATATCTGTGTTTATATACATGCGCAAATGTTCTATGTTTTTATACAATAATGTATGCAGTATTATATCAAACAGGTGCACTATATGCCTGTAAGGTATCTCACCTGTTTGTAATACACTATTCATGTTTTTGTCCGGGACTATCACTCTTAAAGCCATGCTTATGTGTTAATCCCATTGTACAGTTACATTGTGTTTATATATGTTTATTTATATATCACACATTCGTTGACTTGTAAATTTGTGTTATTTATGAAAATATTGTTTATAGTAATTATTGTGTTATGTGAAATAATGTTATAGAAAGAACTATACAATAAATGGAATGGAATAAAAAAAAGTAAGTAATAAAGTAATTGTCCTGGTCCCAATGCGCTTGTTATAGCGAGAGTCCAGTGTACTTGTTTCTGGTAACGTTGCGCCCTAAATTGAGGACTTAGTCCAATCTTTGTACTTACCTTCAAGAACGGAGTCATAAATTTTTCAAAACATTGGTAAAAAGACGGGCTTAAATTGATTGTGTATCATCGTCATCATCAGCCATGTTCAGCCCACTGCAGTGAGAAGACCTCCCCAAGTTGGTGCCAAAGGTGCCCGTCTTGTGCTGATGCAATCCACTTTGTGCCAATGATCTTTGTGAGCTCGTCTCTCAATCTCAGATTTGTCTACCCCGATTTCGTGATCCTAGCCATGGTCTCCATTCTGTGATACGTTGGGTCCATCTATTGTCATGTGATCTTCCGAAGTGGCCAGCCCAGCTCCATTTCTTTGTTTTAATTGCTTTTATTAATATGTTGTTAGTGTGTATATCGTCCCTTTAAGGTATACAATCAAACTATTTGTACAAACTAGGAGACACATAACTTCACACGAACAAAGAATTAAAGATATTCATTATTTCATTTTACTGAAGTAAAGTGATATGACCGGCTATGCATGAAAAACAATATTGAAAATCGGAAAAGATCATTAACGCCCCCAGAGCTAACAACAATTAGATTCGGAACAAGGTAGTCTACGTCATAGACTGCTCTTTTAATTTACTCCAATCCCGAGCGCAGCGCGCTGCGAGCATACCAAGTCTACGTGTCCAGACTCACACGTAGTCTAAGATTCTATAGTGCAGGATTAAGGTAAAAAAGAGGACAGTCTAAAACTTAGACTAGGAACAAGGATGTTGACAAAAACATGAGATTTCCCAGCATGCATCTCGCTTCCGTTTTCTCGAAGGAACATGGAGTCTAGTTACAGTAATGTATTAACCATCTCTGTCCGAAGCATAACCATGGATAATAACGGTCTCGAATATTAAGTATCTAATTACTCCCAAGTGGAATCAAAATAAGATTTGGTTTCTATTGTTGATGTTGTTTTGTTGTCTTTCTTTGTTGGTTTCTTTGTTGTGTTTTTCATTAAGAATCAGGGCGAGGTACAATGCAGTATACTAAAATATCTGTGTTTGAATCTTTTAAATAGACATGAACCTTATAAACTACAAAATGCAAATTGTCTTGTTACAATACCCCCGGAATATAATTTTGTATGTTATGCAGCTAACACCGATAGAACGAGTTGTGAGTAAGTTGGTCAGTAAGTATTAATTGCTAGATCTCCCCTCTTCAGCCAAAGTATCTTCCCAAACATGTGAATAATTGATTGATTAGATGATTAATTGATTGATTAACTGATTGATTCATTTTGTATTTGATTAGATAATTAATTGATTAACTGACTGATTGATTAACTGACTGATTGATTGATTAGTGAATTGATTCTTCTTCTTCTTCATTTTCCCATTCATAAGCATGATGATGATGATGATGATGATGATGATGATGACGACCATACTTCTACTACTTGTTCTTATATTTGTTTTCCCTACTACTACCACTACTACCGCTACTACTACTACTACCACTACCACTACCACTACTACTACCGCTACTACCACTACTACTACCACTACTACTACTACTACTACTACTACCACTACTACCACTACTACTACTACTACTACTACTACTACTACTACTACCACTACTACTACTACTACTACTACTACTACCACTACT
>JZLH01S0341144.1:86432-98587 GCA_001188425.1 Eucidaris tribuloides
TGGTTGGCCTACACTAATAAAATAAGCTGCCAATTGTTGTTGAAAAGAGCGCAGTGAACATATTGGCGTCTTGTCAATAGGTTATGTTGTCTACTACTACCAGGCATTCGGTGTTACTATACATTGTATATATATTTCATAACACGGTAGGCCTATATGTCCGTTACGATAGCCGCGTTTATGATCTGGGAACGGTTAATAATGGAAGATGCGTCATTAAATTCCAGTGTCCGTCAGAGCCAGTGCGAGTTGTGTGTGTTCCGTATGATGTTACCAACGCGAAGTTACAGGGGCGGTGAGGGGCGAGGAGGGTGTAGCAGCTGACTGGGGTCACGTTTGGGTAAAGAACCGTCTCGTACGCAGCTGTATACTAATGTGAATCGGCACAGTGGAAGAAGGATATTTAACGACGTAATATGCTTGGGCTCACTCTATTAAAGTACACGTAATGAGCTAAATGGTACATGTCTAACATATTTGATCTATTGCAACATCCTTAAAAGCTTAAACTGTGACGTCACAGCAAAGCGCAGAGAAATTTTACCATTATCATATGCATTTTTTTTTTTTTTATAGAATCCAGTCGTAACGCTTTGTCTGAATAAAGTTATGAACTGTTTAGCAAGGTTTTGTTATAACTTTTCGGCCTTGAACAAGACTATAGCCTAAGTTCACTGTCCTAGCATGCGTGGTACATAGTGTCCATTGCAGAAAACTCATGGCCCTGGTTCTAGGAACGATAGAATTCCCAGAACACGGGTTTATCCCAGTGGCAGAAATAAATTTCTTAATTGAAAAAAAAATTCACTTAATTTTCTCTTCTTGTGTCAACTAAATCAGAACAACGTTTTTGTACGAATCTAATGCACGTGCAATGACCACTCAATCATTTGGTGTCTATTCCCGGTACAAAGAGTGGCCTCTAAGAATTTTTTTTTAAATTGTTTGCATACGTTTGTGTGTGTGTTGATGTGTGTGTATGTTTATATTTGTGTTTTTTGTAATACATATAAAAATGAAGTGTGTTATTAGCGCCATGTGTATATACTATATTGTATACAGTTGATATCAGCCATTGGGCAGTAAATTAGGGCGTTCAATTAATTTTTTTTTTTCTTGTAGTAGGTCTATTCGGAACAGATCTTAACTTGGGAAAGTTCCTTATCTAACTCCTATATTGTGAAACATTACGAACTGATCAGAAATTATGTAAATCGACATTTTTTTTTATGTTTCGCACAACAAACCTTTCCTGTAAATAATCTCGACAAGACATTTTAGCCGAGGCAGAGGGCTCCATTAATGTTCTTTTAGTATCATGTTTACTCTTTAAGCTCAAGCCTGTAATGTCCATTCATATCAACAGAAAAGAATGTTCTTGTGACTTTGTTCTGCAAATCTTACTTGTAGCAGTCTGTTTTGTTGACGTGGTGATAAGATAGTATTAGCAGCCCTACCAATAACGGCACAGTTTGTTAAAAATATCATGCGGGAATCACACGCGACTAACTACCCGAAACGTGACAATACTATTATGTTTGCTAATTCTCTATCCGAGAAAAACCGCTTTTCTGCTTTTGCCGATTGCGGTCCTCCAATATTGTGCTGATATTTGAAGGCGAGTCCCTCTAAATTTAGGGAAACCCCATGACCACCTGTATGACAAAAGATGCTGCAAATAACTTACCGGTAGAATCTTCCCACCAGTGCTTTCTACAGTGTACCTGGATTATAATTATCATGATACGATTGTGTGGTGATAGATGATACAAATTTACGTAGGCAAAGGAAATTGGTCATAATGAATGCCCTCGTTTTGCTTTGCTCTACCTTGTGGGGAAATGATCATTTCCATCTGCTGTTCATTAAAAAAAAAAAAAAAAAAGATTTCCGAGCCATATTTTCAGACAAATTGGGTACTGGCTGACATACATCTACAAAAGTTTGTCAGGGCTGTCACTGTGCAAAACAACAACAAAGTGTGACATTAAATGATATAAAAAAGGAAACCGAAACTGTTGTTTGTTGATCGTTTAAGTAGGGACAATGTTGACCTATATCAGTTTGAAATCATTGCCAAAAATTACAGCAAGTTGTGGTGAAACATGGTCGACATTTGCCATCGTGGGCGATTATTATTAAGCCCACATCCATTAAAATATTAACGTTACGTGATAAATCATACGACCTGACAAGCAAGCTAGTTTATGGAAAGTATTTTGTCGATTGGCCAAATGAAAATAATTATTGTACTGTGACTCGAAAATGGATCTTGTTCCAGTTGTTGTAGGAAGAAGTGAATCGCGTACGCGCGGCAATTTTATTGTAATAAAAGTCAGTATCCATTTGCTCGGTTAAATTCATGAAGATACATGTTTAGTTATACGCAAATCTCAGATACTCACGCGTTGGCTACCATTTCTATTCACAAAAAATTAGGATGCTATGCAGATTTAGCTTCTTGAAAAGCAATCATAAACGAGTGGGTGGTCCGGTTGTATTAATATCACGGCTTCAAGCTATACGGTATAACTTTTGAAATCATCAGGACCATTACGACAATGTAATGTCAAGAAGAAAGGCTGGAAAAGCGCACGTAGGCTAACATGAAATCATACACTGTAGTTAAAATATATGATTTTTTACAGCGATGCATTATGATGCTAAGTCTGTCAGTCAAATTTACTACTATTTGCTTCTTTGTTCTACTACTACACTACTACTAATACTACTACTACTACTACTCACTACTCTACTACTTACTATAACTACTACTGCCTGCTGCTACTTCTACTACTACTACTACTGCTACTACTACTACTACTACTACTACTTTACTGTACCCTGCTGCTGCTGCTGCGTACTACATACTATTACTACTACTTCTACTAACTATACTATACTACTACTACTTCTACACTGCTACTAGCTACTGCATGCTCCTACTACTACTTCTACTACTACTACTACTACTACTACTACTACCTACTACTACCATATTATACTACTACAACTTTCGTACTACTACTTACTACTTCACTACTTAGCTATACTTACTCTACTATACTAATACTACTACTACTACTACTACTACTACTACTACTACTATACTACTACTATACGGACTATAATTACTACTTTACCAATGTTTACTGCTGCTGGCTGCTTACTACTACTACCACTGACTACTAACCACTATAATACTACTTTACTGCTACGGCTACTATACTATACTACTACTACTAACTACTACTACTACTACTACTACTAATACTACTACTAATACTAACTACTACTGCTGCTGCTTGCTGCTGCTGCTGCTGCCCTGCTGCTGCTGAACTAATAATAATATAATAATAAACTTTTAAATTTATTATCAGGCAAAGTACTATTCTGTATATATTCAGCTGTGCTGGTTCTGAACTCCTGTTTACTTACATTGCTAGCAAAATACAATGTACATGTGTATATATTAACAGAACAATATGATTTTAACTTACATTTGAAGACATTATAAGGAGGAGTGAGCTACGAATTTCAATAGCCAAGCTTATTCAAAGTTTCTGGGTCGGCAATGGCAAATGCACGGGTCCCGAGAGTGAATTTTGGTTTTGCCATGGGGAATTTTGAAGTAACAATGTATCGGTGAACTGCCGCAGGGCTATGCTGTGAGACTGGACTTTGCGTTGAAGCACATCTGCTTATGTAGGTGCCTGGCCACGTAAGGATTTATACACAATTAAACAGAATTTTGAAGGAGATTCTTTGACGTATTCGAAACAATGGAGTTCTCTAAGAAGAGGTGCAGTTGAAGTAACAATTTTCGAGTACAGTATACAAGTCGTTGCGCATGCATTTTGCGACTCTCTGTAGCCTACACGTATAGAGAGTCCGGCATCCGAATAACAAACCATGTGCCAATAGGGCAATAGTCTAGCTTACTTGAAATGAGAGGCTGAACAACCAACTTAATACTTTCCCGATCAAAATATTTACGGAACGTCTGAGATTATTTATAGTGATAATTATGTTGTTTGCATTATTTGTAACGTGTGTTTCATGATTTAAATTTGTATCCAAAGTATACTCCTAAATTTCTTGCAGTATCGGACTGGTTTCACATCACAAAGTCCTATTCCTTACACCTCAATGTGAATTGTTTTCGTAACTACTACTTTTTAGATCCACTACTATACTACTACTCTCTGCTGCCTGCTACTGACTACTACTACTACTACTACTATACTACCTACTTACTACTACTACTTACTTACTTACTGCCTCGACTACTACTACTTCTACTACTACTACTACTACTACTACTACTACTACTACTACTACTACACTACATACTACTAACTACTACTATTACTATTAACTACTGACTACTACTAACTCTACCTACTACTACTACTGACTACTACTTACTACTATACTTCTTACTACTACTTCTACTACTACACTACTACTACTTTACTACTCTACTACTACTATTACTAGTACTACTACTGACTTACTACTAATACACTACTACTACTACTACTCTACAACTACTATACCTACTCACCTTTACGTATCACCAGCAGTTGGCTCAACGGGTGTTTCTGTACTTATATCAGCGTCTATACTTCTATTTCTAGCCAATATTACCTCATATAACCGTTCTGTAACTGTAAGTAGTTGTTATTATTTTCTATTACATGTTACTTGAAATAAGAATATTTAGTACGCCCTTGTCACCAAATCGCCTTGAATTAAACGGAAACACACGCTGGTTTTTGCGGGATAAGGTTATATAAATCTACACTCCTCGAACTTTTGCCTAACTAATCGGCCACTTGACGCCTGGTAACTTCTGCTCTCCACTACTTCCGTCCTCCTTCCTGTTCCGTTTTCTTTCTCGCTAAGCAACCTTTCTGATTAAAGACGTTCGGCTAACATTGCTGAAGCTCAATTAAACAATTTAACCTGTGATATACTGAGCTGATAGTACGTGCTTAAAAGGACAAATAAAACACCTTAAAGGTTCGTACATGATTTGGAAACACTTTGAAATGCCTCAAGAGCAAAATGAGGTTGACGAATGATGTACAACTATACACTTAGCAGGGTGGATCTCCCAGCTGAGGATTTGTCTGCTAATTTGTTACTTAGCGCAGAATCAAGCTAACATACTGTATTCTAATTTTATCGGGCACGATAAAAATTAAGCACCCATAGAGAGCACACAGCAGGTTTGCTCTGCCACGAGGGATATTGACATTAGGTATTTTAGAATGAGTCAACTGTTGACTACAAGATTTTCACAGGATAATCCTTGCGTAGTCTACTTAATTCTAAGAGTAGTTTTTCAGACCCAGTGAGGATCTACCCCCAATCATGTCATTTACCTTTAACACCTATAAAATACAAAGATAGAAAAGTTGTGCTGGTCACTGAGCAAGATATGCCATGAATGATCTTCACCATGGATTTCCACTCTGTGGAGGTATAAAATAGCTTAGATCCTGATACACAATGACAAACACGAGTAAATGGCCAGGGTGGAATCCGTACCCTGAAGCTTCTCAAGATCTTTCGCTTTTTAAAACACTAAATCATATTTGAAATACATTTTTTCAGGGCGCTTCTTTTTAACCTTATCAAGACGACTTAGGAGCATGGAGGATATTGGCTCACTCATTTAAAAAAAAACTGAGTTATATTTTTAGCCTGTGGCTTTAAATACCCGTGCTGAATGAGATATCTCGTAATTAGTCACCAACCGATTAAATCTGAGCGACATAATCGTTCGCATGCTATAAGTGTCTAAGACTTATGTCTAATAAATGAAGGCCATACCGAAATCGTAATTTCAAAGCGCATCACGTAGTACTTTAAAAAAGAGTAAAATTCAATGAGCGATTATATCATCCCCCCATATTTTGCCGTTCATACTGAGTAAGACTCTCTGTGTAATATTTTGTAGTGACGGCATTACTGTGTAAATTTTGTGTTCCATGGTGTTTATTGTCAATAAAACACTATAAAACTCTTTAACAGAAAATACTTGGGACATCTCCGGCCCATATTTTTATTCATGCATTTTCACATGGACAATGAATGGGTAAAATCACGCTTACCAGCAGTTTCAACTTTTAACCAGCACATATTTCTCCGGCTAGAGTTTATGCACAAGGCCTGTCAAGATATGAGCAGTTTGACTGAGAAAATAAAATTAAAAATAAGTTCCACCAATATTAAATTGTGTATACAGCTTTGTTTTTTGTTTTCCCAAATCGTACAATCCGAACCTGAAATATAAGTCAACGATTGTCTTGAAAAATGTGAAGAGCAATATAAGATTGGAGTCCAAACGAATTTTGTAATATTTGATGCGAGGATTGCATTTTTTTCACAAGATGAAGAGGGACAAGAATACGGAGGGGGGGGGGGGGGAAAAGAAGAAGACACTGGAATAAAATGGTTGGCCCTTAGCTGTAGATATAGTAGAGTAGGTAGAGTAGTAGTCTCGTCGTCGTCGTCGTCGGCGTCGGCGTCGTAGTAGTAGCTATAGTAGTAGTAGTAGTAGTAGTCGTCGTCGTCGCTATAGGAGTAGTAGTAATATCAGTAGTAGTAGTTAGTAGTAGTCAGTAAGGAGGAGGATGGTAGGAGTAGAGTAGTAGTAGTAGTAGTAGAGTAGGGGTAGTGTAGAAGTGAGTAGTATAGTCAGTAGAAGTAGTAGTTAAGAAATGCAGTATCAGTCGTAGCAGCAAGCAGTAATGATGTCGTAAAGTGGTAGTAGTAGATAGTAGTAGTCGTAGTTAGTAGTAGTGTAGTTAGTATAGTATTCGTAGTTATAAGTATACAGTAGTTATATGAAGTAGTATAGTACATATATTAGTAGTAAGTAGAAGTAGTAGATAAAAGGTAGTAGTAGTTTATAGTAGTAGTATAGATATAGTAGTCTGTAGTAGTGTAGTATCAGTAATATAAGTTAGTAGTAGTAGGTGTGAGTAAGTAGTGTTAGTAGTAGTAGTAGTCCGTCGTCGTGTCGTAGTAGTAGTAGTAGTAGTAGTAGTGTAGTATAGTAGTAGTATCGTAGTAGTAGTAGTAGTATGATGATTATCTTGTTGGAAACGATTGTTCAACACAGTAATGGCGAACTGATGCACAAAAAACAGGACACGTGACACAACTACCAGTGAACAATATCTTAAGATATATATCAATATGAATTGATACAGCATTGTAAGTAGATATGGAATTTAGTGGCCAACCTCAGTTGTTCAAAGGTTGTTGCCAAAAATCGATTTTCTCCTCTATTTGTTTTATTTTATTTAGGTTTTGTTTCTTGTAAGTTTATTTATCTTGGTTATGAATTTGCTTGTCGTTGTGTGTTTATGGTTAAATATTAGTGTCTTATCGCCAAACCATTTTTCTTCATTTGTTTACTGTAATTATTTATTTACTTCATTTACTTAATTTATTTTTGATTGATTTTTTTATATTATATATCTATTCAAGAATCGTTCAAGCCTGACATGTCCTTGAGTTCGATGGCTTGAAAAGTTAATTGACGTGAATCTGTTCTAATTGATATTGTTTCATCATTAAAGTTTTTGATAAGTTATTGTGGAGAATATCAAACAGTTCTATGTCTCTACCTTCGGACTATCATTTTTTTCTTTGTTTTTCTTTTATAAATAATTAGCAGAAACCAAATGATAATCAGTGCCTTGAAATCATGAAAATTTCATGAATTGCCACAGTTTGTAACTACGAACCGTGCTTGGATTGATAGATTTATATTTATTATTATTATTATTAATATTATTCATATTATTTTATTATTATTATATTATATTATTATTATTTTATTATTATTTTATATTATTATTATTATATTATTATTATTATTGTGAAGGCCTATTTACTTCGGATTTTTTCTGTTTAGGGAGTATTCTCTAATTTGTCCCCAAATTGCATAAAACTCTTACAGGCGTTGACGGAAACATTTTGATTTATATATGCAACCAGACGTAGCTTCCTAGCTTTAAAGCTACAAACTAACAAAAGCAGCCCCAGTTTTGAAGAGGTTGGCAATTTAAATCAGTGGGGTGATTTGAAATCGTGAATCGAATCCTGGATTTAAAATCCTGATCTTTTTTTGGAATTCATCAGTGATTTAAATTCAAATAATATCGATTAATTGATTAAATCGTGATTTAAATCACCCCTTTCAAAAAAAAAGAAAAAAAAATCACGTGATTTTTTATTTTTCTCCACTCATGCTTTGAAGAGTAGCCCCTGTCCTCATTCTGTAGCCGCTGAGTGCGTATCTAGGAAAAATAGCACCGAGGCAAATCGCGATTAATTTGTTGCATTTTTCATCAGATTCAACTTTCACGGTTTCCATTTTTACGTTCGTGTTTTGCCTCCTCCCCCCCGAAATTGCGCAGGGGCCTGCCCCCTTTGCCCCCCCCGGGGTGTCATTGCCGTTAGCTAACAATGTACAATGTACCCTCGAAAGTACAACGAATTTGTCATGAGTGTTAATCTTAATAACCCTGATTGTCAGTTTCATAAGACTCACGCCTGTAATCCCTCTGTTATCCAATTGTTAGTTGTGACTTTACGTTATTTCCACGTTAGGTTTTCATTTTTCATTTTTCGCACAAATGGGCCTTCGCGGAATCCAAAGTGGAACGTTAACAAAATATTGTATTTTGTATTTGCATGAATTGTTGTCATTCATCATTGCTATAATAATAGAGTGTGTTGGATAATAAACCCTCAAAACCATTGATATATATAAACATCCGCATAGAGTTCATCGCTTTTTAAAGAGACAACAATATTAAGTGCGTTATTGTGTCACAAAAATGGCTGTAATCGAATAGCAGTATCTATTGTTACAAAATTCATTCTTTACTTTAATGTACAAACTCATCTCTTGTAGTTATTGTCTGACACTATTAGAAGAAAATTGATACTCTTAAAAAAGATCTTAAAAAGTTAGAATTTTCTCACAAAGGCAGCACCATTTTTGTTGCCTATATGAGCAATATTTTGACATTAAAAAAGAGTTCTTATTATCACTATAACTACTCAGATTCGTGTGTTCAAGATGTGAAAAATATGCTACTAAGAAGCAGGGTTGGCACGATTTAAATCGTTTTGATTTAAATCGTGATTTAAATCGCGATTTAAATCACCTCGATTTTTTTTTTAAAAATCACTGATTTAAATCACTCCCATAGACTTGTGTATTATAAAAAATTATAATGTTTTAAAAATGATTTTCAACTTGAAATCATGGCAAATTTGCACATTTAGGCATTGAAAGGCACAACAATATTCACAGAAATACTGTCATTCAAATTCTACCACTACATATCCCCATAATCCAACCTTATTCAACCTTGATAATGTAAAAGGAAATAAGGATTGATGGAATAAAAGTTTCCTATAGGCAATTTTGAATTCGGAATATGAACATATAGTTAGAACCTCTCAGGGAAAAAAAAATCGATTTGAATTAAAAAAATCAAGGTTTGAATTTTTTAAAAATCATTTTTTTTTCTAAAGCACCAATTTTATTCATCCTTGGTAACTAATATGTAAAAGGAAATAATAATTGATGGAATAAAAGTTTCCTATAGGCTATTTTGAATACAGAATGTGAACATTATTTGGAACCTCTCGGCTAAAAAAAATCGAAAAAAAAAATCAGATTTGAATAAAAAAAAAATCGCGATTTAAAAAAAAAATAGGAGAGTATTCTCAAAATATTGTTTTACGATCCCATCTCTTATGATTTATAGTCTGAAACCATTTGAAAGAAAAAACATCCATTATTGTATTACCAAATGCTTGTATGTAATGGAAACTCAGAACTGTCATTAAAAATACATTCTTTTACAATCTCACCTCTTGTGAGTTATAGTCTACAACTAGTTGAAAGAAAGTAAACGTATTATCAGCACCGAGACGCCCTGAATTATGGCTCTATATTAATGTGGCATTGAATTTTGCCTTGTAATTGTGACCAGAGTGATTAGTTACAAGATAATCATGCGATTCATTTCCCATGATTGGTCAGAATGGAGAGACGTGACATCGATAACCTAATTAGATATCCTCACCATACGCCCTTTATACCACAGTTACAAAATCACATATAAAATCTATGTAGTTTTGTCGAATTGACACTGAGGGTATTTCTAAACAAGGGTTATCATTCTTGTAGGTTAAAAGTGGCCAAGTGGGTTCAGGATTGGCACGCCAAAAACCGGCAAAATGAATGAAATCAGCGTAAATCATTCACAATGTGAAGATTAGTATAAATAA
This sequence comes from Eucidaris tribuloides, assembly GCA_001188425.1. Classification (NCBI taxonomy): domain Eukaryota; kingdom Metazoa; phylum Echinodermata; class Echinoidea; order Cidaroida; family Cidaridae; genus Eucidaris; species Eucidaris tribuloides. Next base: position 96,765 of record JZLH01S0341144.1, read on the forward strand.
ACACTTCTCATACAACCTGTTCGTAGAATACGTAGTTTTGGTGAAAATCTGCACGGTAAAACTTCCCGTGCACTGCTCGTTTCGTTAGTTCCAAATTTGTCCGATCGGCCGCTAGCCGAAGGTCACGCAGAGTTCAGCCACTTGACCATTATCAGCGTACGTAGTCAGCTACTGACCGCTGCGCTCAGCTGGACATGCGAACGTACACATGACCGTGTTCTGCAATTTGAGCAAAATTTAAACTCACGGAAAGAACAATGTTCTGGCTGCACATCGTTATTAGTTTTTTTTTTTTCGCATAAAACTACAAGTTCATGACATATGGATCTCAAACTTTAAACACACCATTTGTAAGTATTTAACTACCGCTTGGTAATCGCAAATCCTGAACTCGGTCTTTAGATAGGCCTGTGGTGGTTCTCATTTGCATGCCTGAAACCTAATATTGCGACAGTGGATATCTTTCGCATGCCTGTAGCAGTGTAGTTACACAATGTTAATTTTTAGGCTAATTATTTACATTATTTAGATTCACTACTATAATACAATTTTAGAACTTATGTAAAACTCAGTTTTGTTGGAATTATAGTCACCGTTAGATTTGAATTAAATGATAACAATTGCCTTTACCGGTATACCTTCAGATCCTTGCCCTGAGTGGGTCTTTCTCTTGTATGACAAGTTAAAGGTAAATAGCATGATTGGGGGTAATCCTCAACTCAGGGCTGAAACTATTCTACAAATCAAGTAAACTATGCAAGGATTCTGCTGTGAAAATCTTGTTTTCAAATATTGACTCATTCTGAAAGAACTGTTGATATCCCTTGTGCCAGGCAAATCTGTTGTGTAGCTTTCTATGTGATTTATTTCTCTTGGGCCTAGAGAGAAATGGAATACTGGTATGTTAATGCTTGATTCTATTAGAGACAAATCCTGCCAGCTGGGAGATCCACTCCAGCTGGTGTATATAGTTGGTATATGTTTCAGCTCATTTGGTTCTTGAGGCATTTTCAAGCAGGGGCGCAAATCCGAGGGAGGACGGGGGGGGGGGCATTCCCCCCCCCCACGATTTTGAAGGTGGGGGACACAATATCAAAAATCCCCCACGAATTTATGTGTGCATAAGTCTGTCTGAGTCTATATGATTGTGGTTAGGCTATCTACCCCCCCCCAAAAAAAAAAATAATAATTAAAAAAATAGATAATAACCGATCTTTAAATTTCACAAAAATGGCCTTCACAAGTAACCTACATGTGTAGGGTAAAGTGATGTTTTATTAAAGCCCACTGTCAAAGGTCAACTCAACCACAGTTATGATGACAACTAATCGAGGAATGCAGGCTTATTTTTACGAACAAGGACTGTTGCAGTGCCGTAGTGTACAGCTTGTGGGAGCAAAACAAAATGTTGTTTTTTCACACTGTCATGGTTGTTTTCGTTGCATGATGGGTGTCATGAGTGCACACTTGTAATGATTTTAGTCACAAGAGGGCGTTTTTCATCCTGTCATGACAGTGGGTCTTTCAGTTTCGGGAGGTCTGTACTGTACTTTACACGATAATCAAGCCCCCTTATTTTGTCATGGTATGACATAAAACACACAAATAGTCAATGTTCCTCTGTCTGGTTCGCTCATAAAACTTGAACACCAAGCGAAGGTGTCAAAAGATGAGTTATTGATGTGCATAATTGATATTTTGCGTGCGGCGTTAACGGCCAAGGTAAGGTGGCCAGGCCAGTTGGCAGGTTGATATATTGTGTGTAGTAAAACGCACTCGTGCTACCGGAACGCACAGGCACAAATCTTAAAGGTATTGGCTAA
>JZLH01S0341199.1:23890-36651 GCA_001188425.1 Eucidaris tribuloides
GTGAGTTTATTTACTTAAGGAGAATTAAGCGTGAACACATCAGCAGTGTAATTCTCTTGAGGCTCGAGATAATTAAACCCCATAGAAAGCTACACTACAGATTTGTTTGTTTCAATGCATATCAAGTCCTGCTACAGGCAAAATGAATGCGTAATAAGAAATAGAACGTGCACATTTCTAAATCTGTGAACTGGCGTGGCTTTAGGTGTGCAGATTTGATATCAAAGTTAAGTCTGCTGTTCTGGAAAGAGAAAAAAGGAACATGAAAAAGTTAGTCTGTCAAGAGGGGGAGGGGGGAGGTTGATGGGGTACAAATGGTTTTCTCTATTTTTACTACCAAATGTTTCTGACTTCCTAAATCTACTGTTGCAATTTTCACTACCCTTAAACTTCCCCTCCCATACATTTCTAAACATGAACACCTTTTTCCCTACGTAATGAAAGTAACCTACATGACTGTATGAATGGATGTGATTAGAGTTCATGCGTCATTGAATTTGTATGATGCAAGCATTTTGCAAAAATGTATTAAAAAAAAAAAAAACAGAAAAAAACCCTTTAAATAAGTAACAAGATTGCATTCCTCCAAAGATACATGCAGTCCACCATGATGAAACATACAAAATGTTTCTTGCTGTCTAAATTTAATCTCTCTTCAAGCTTATGCAGTCCCTGTGGTGTAAACTTAAATTTCTTTATTCCGGCCTACTATTACTATTTTTATCAGACGGGTAAAATTTACCGGTGGGAATTTCTCGATCCTGTCTCCTGACGTCAGGGAACCTGTGAAGTGTTGATACGATCATTCATTTTAAGCGAGACATGGCATGTAGTGTTTGTAGTGTTTGGTAGCTTTCTTTATACTCCTGCCTCCAGAAAGGAGTTTGTTTAAAATGGAGCTTGGCATATATTGCATATTGCAGGTGCCACAATGATTAACCTAAATTTTGTGCAGAACTACAAGTAGTCTGGTTAAAGTGATAGGCTAACATTATGGAGCTTCAATTTAAAAAATTGTCAAATTTTGATATCTGAACTACATAGTAGTGTTCATATGGACAAATAAACATCCTAGAATATAAAAGTTTGGAAAGTTACACTGCCAATGGCAAGTTATGCATGAAAAAACAATTAAAACTCGGGGCGAGTTTAAATAGCATAGGTGTACACACAGTAAGTCTATGGGAGAAAATGGGCAGGTGAATCCGATCAACTTACGATTTTCACTGTTTTAAAGCACTAAATAGTCATCTTGAAATACAATTATTTTTCAGGGCGTCATTTTTAGACCTTATCAAAGACAATGGTAGCATGGGGAATCATGTAGCTCAGATTTTTTTAACCGTGGTATTTTGTTAGCCAATACCTTTAATTATGATACATGTACTATAAATTTGAATTATGAATTACGACTACTTCAGTACCTTGTTAGATTGGATTAACTTGTCCCTGTTCTATTTATTTGAAGTGTAGATGTAACAATTAGGCAGCAAGTAGAAATCTTAGAATACAATTTAGTACAATTGATTATGTGATCTTGATATTCCACAGGAAAGCAAAGGTAAATTAAATTTGGGAACAATTGGCTGTAAAGATAATGGTGTAATATTGTCCTGTTTGTATGAAATTTCTTCAGTACTGAAATTGGAAGAAATGAGGGCAGGAAATAAGATCACCTAGCTGCATGAATAATTTAAGAGTTTTTGGAAGCAAAATGTTATATCAATTATAAGATTTTTGCATTGATAAAAATAAGAGTTATTAAAACAAAAGCATGTATATCTTATACAATATGTACTAATTATATGATTTGAAACATATCCACTTATTTAGCTTTTTGTGTGTAACTTTGAAGAGATTTTTACTATTCTTTCTGTATTTTATTTTCTATTCTGATTTCACCTTTTTTCACCCTGATCATTCTTCTTGCATTTGAAGTTATTCTTAAAGCCCAAGTTTGGTTTTTGGGATTTTTAGTTTTTGGGATTTTTTTGTTATTTGAACTTTATGCCCCAAAGTCATAACCCTGCAATAATAGTTCTGGAATGTCTTTAGTTTTTTTTTTTAATTAGTTAATGAAAATCTCGGCGGGCGGGGGGGGGGGGGGACCCCGAGATTTTCGACTATATTTTATATTATGCTCATTAAAGGTAGTTAAAAGGCTTTAAGGTTGCATGTGTTATACCTCATCTGAAAGAGCAGGCTCTGTTCTTTCAGATGAGGTATAACTCATATAACACCTTTTTGTCTTTAGGTTTTTTTAAATTAATTAATATGAAAAATGTCGGGGGGGGGGGGGGACCCCGACATTTTCAGCTATATTTTACATTATAGCATCCAAAGGGTTAAAACGGTTATATGAGCTATACCTCATCTGAAAAGAGCAGACTCTGCTCTTTCAGATGAGGTATAACACATGTAACCTAAAGCCTTTTTAGCTCACCTGAGCAAAGGTCAAGTGAGTATTGCGATCGCTTTTGTCCGTCGTCCGTCTAGTGCGTCGTGCGTCCGTGCGTCGTGCGTCGTTCGTCGTCTAGTGCGTCGTTCGTCGTGCGTAAACTTTTACACATTTTTCAGCTTCTCCTTCAAAATGCATATTGGATTTGGCCCAAACTTGGCAGGAATGATCCTTAGGGGGTAGGGATTCAAGGGTCTCAAATGGTCACCTGGCCCCCCTGGGGCCAGGGCAGGGCCCTAAAGGGACCAAAGTAGGTAGTTTTTAAAATCTTCTTCTCTAGATCCAGAAATAGTTAAGGTAAGCCACTTTGTGTGTAGATACCTCTATATGTGCTAAATTAATGTTCCTCATGACAAATGCCAGGGTGGCCCCGTTTGCGCCCTAAAGGGTGGCAAAAGATTGGGATGGGGCCCTATGGGATACTTCACCTTTCACCTCAATGGATTTAGACCAACTTGGTGGGAATTGATCCTCAGGGGGAGGGGATAGGGGGTTCCTGGAATGGTACACCAGGCCCCCTGGGGCCCAGGGGCAGGGCCATAATGGCCCAAATAGGTAACTTTCTAACCACAAGCCCATTTGTAACCAAACTTGGGTGGTAGATGCGTGACAGGGACCTCAATGTTAATTTGGGGGTCAAAGGTCACTATGTGAGGGTCAAAGGTCAAATGAAGTTAATGTTTCTTTTTTTGGTTGTTATTGGCCCATTTGTGACTAACTTGGATGGTTAAATGCCTACATGTATATAGTGACTTCAATGTTAAATTGGGGTCAAGGTTAAATAAGTAGGTCAAAGTCAAATGTTAAGATACTAGGGCGTGCCTGTTTTTATAAAACTGGATGTCAGAATTTAATTAAATTGGCAAAATCAGCTATACGTGTATGGCAAGGGGATGCAAAGTTTTCCAACTGGTTCATTTGGCTACGTGAGTGCCTAGATAACAGGCTCCAAGGGCCAAAACTATACATATAGCTGATGTTTTTTCTATGGGCACCATAGAGAGTTTGCAAGACCTCAGGTGAGCGTCGTGCCCCCCGGGGCTCTTGTTAACCCTTTGGATGCTATAATATAAAATATAGTTATATAGTTAATATAGTTATATATATTATTTATATATGTTAATACATGTATTATACATGTATATAAAAAAAACTAGAGACATTCAAAATCTATTATTGCAGGGTTATGACTTTGGGGCATAAAGCTTTCAAATAACAAAAAATTCCCAAAACTAAACTTCGGCTTTAATACTCAAAATTATATTTTTTTCTTCTCACAATTGACACAGGCCGATGTTACTGTATTTGAGTTCAATGCAAGTTCGTCAGGTGTTAATATTTGTTGTGAAACTTGCTCATGCCTTGGCACATTTACTCATATTTGGTGTCGAGTTAACAAGCCACTTTGCCCTACTTTAAATGTTAGTATTCACCTTTATCAAAATGCAGCCAGGAAGAAAATTAAGAAAACTTCCACACAAAATGGTGATAAATCAATCCATAATATGATTTAAGAAAAGTTATATCAATGTTTACTTTTAATTTTCAAAATTGACATATGACGAGAGAGGTGTTTTGTATTACCAAACATTGACCTCCGGGTTTAATGCTGGTCAATGGAGATTGTCATGTGGACGTAATAGGTCTGGGATGATGAGTTTTGTTGCATGTGTCAAAGTTAGTTAGGATCTTGCAAATAGAATTGGTTTATAAAAAGTACAATCGACATGTACAAGGTGAATGATTTTGTGGAGGCAATATTCTCATAGTATGTGGAAATATGGGAGTATAAATGCTGGGATGCGTGTCATGAATAGTTTTAATATTTAGCTGACCCTTTTTTTAAGGGTCATTTTGGCGGAAAATGGTACCTATTATTGAGGTTTTTTATTAAGAAAAATTACATTTTTTTTTGCATTTTAGCGATGAAATGAGTGAAATATCTAGTGTAAATCGTAAAATTTCAAAATCATGACCCATGTTTAAGGATTTTTTCCCCCCAAACCATACCCATGTTTAAGGATTTTTTTGCGAAAAAGTCACCTATTAGAGCGGCACACTCCAGTTTACCTTACTAGGCACGTACCCCCTCCCCCTTCCCCCATCCCCCTTCCCCCTCCCCCCCGGGTTTTCCATGTTGTGGGAAAACAGAATTTTGCACATGCAATCCTCTCATGTGATCTAATTTGTTGAAAACAAACAAACTAGAGAACATCATTGCAATTGATCTACACATACAATGTACAGTATATTGTACATAGAATATTTGCATTCTTGTTCCACACATGAAACATGTACATTTTATAAATAGTTTGAGTTCTATTTCCTCACGGACTGTTAATCAGATCATCTACTGTGGGAATAGACAAGTCTTATTAGTAAATTGAATTAATTTAGCTGTATTTCCTAATGCTGATTAACTAAAAGCCATGCTATGCATTACTTGCAGAAAGTGATGTTACTAGAATTCATACATCATACATCACATATTTAATATCTTTCCTATGTGTTCAACATCGGGATGTATATGCACATGTAATGCAGTTTACATAACTTTCAAATAGAGTGATTTTACTGTTTATATTTATAGTATATATTTCTTAGTTAATCAGTTACTTATTTATTTATTTATTTATTTATTTATTTTTTATTTATTTATTCATCTATTTATTTATTTAGTTATTTACTTATTTAAATTTATCATTCATGTATTTATTCACTTTTATTTTGTTTATTTATTTAGTTATTTATCAATGGCACCATTAATAATTCATATCCCCATTTAAGAGACTCACACTTGATTTGTGTTTTAATTTGTTGATAGCAAGTTTAGATTATTTGACTGATAGTGATAGTTTTGTCTCTATACCATGGATAGAGTCATCGTGGATTGTTCATTTGATAGTGTCGTTGGCTTTGCATGTACATTTGTAGATGCTGATGGAATAAACCAAGGATGATATGCCTAGCGCCCTCTACATTTAAAGGGAGAAGGCACCAGCAACTAACAGGCATAAGTTAAGAAAATATTTGAGTTCTTGCCAACCAATCAGATTGCATGTGCACTGCAGGGAGCTGACCATGCGTGACCAATGCATGCCACGTGACGTGTGTTAGCCGCACCGTGGTAATGTATGCACTGTTTGAATTGATAAGCTCCTCCCCCTATAGCTGTTTCTGCGAGTTTTGTCTTAGGGTAAAACTTACAAAGACATAAAATAAACACAAATTAACTAATTTATAGGACCTTGATGAGGGTGAGTATCACACAGTACTCCTTATTTAGGCTGTACCATAATTCTCACAATACTCACAATGTCATTTTTATTCTTAACTTATGCCTGTTAGTTGCTGGCACCTTCTCCCTTTAAAGGGATGGTACACTACAGAAATCCTCAGGGGAATCCTTCATTCAAATGGCAGTTAGTTATGCAATGTAGCACTCTGACAAAATAGTTTGTGATCTAAAAAAGAGAAAAATGTTTATCACGATATAAATTATTTCAGAAAGCTGCTGTCATCACAGTTTGCTGATTTAGAACAATAATTTTTACTAAGGACGTTTGATTTTATATTTTGTATTATTGGCCTCGGCAAAATCCTTCCCATCACTGACTCATTGCATTTTCATGAATACATTAGAGTTTCATTCTGTAGAAGCTACTTCTATTCTTTTTTAAATCCGTTTGTTTTTTACTAGGTTTTGTGGGATGGGAACAATTATCAATTTGCAAATGTCAATGAAAACATTGTTCACAGTGTGTGTAACTCATTTTATATGATACATGTATTTGCAGCGAAATATAAAAGCATATTAATGATGAAATTTCATACAAATTTTCAGAACACAAAGTGCATACTTTAGCCTTTTCTCTGATAATATTCAGTATTACTGTACAGCGAGTGCCAAGGCTGCGTACAGTAATAATTTGTGTACATTTTTCTGCAGTGAATAAGGACATTACAATAAGAAAATAAGATATAATAAACAATTGTTGGAGATATCAAATATAATTAATTAATTTTAAATTTATTGTCTAGTATTATGGATAATATGTTCGCCACATGTATTGCTCATGAGTTGTTAGTGTGACAATGTCAAAATATTGTATGCTAAATACTCAAGCGGAGTGTTATTGCGCAATCGCCAGGTGGAGAGGGGCTTCAGCTCAGTCAGCTGGCTTTGCTGACAATTATAGGCCACAATTCCACAGCATGATATGCCATGGAGTCAATGCAGATGAATATTGCCATGAGAGTCTTGGTATGTGTTCAAATCACTTAGCGTAGCTCTAGACATTTCACTCTGATTGATGAAACACGGATCGCGTGGCAGACCGCACAGAGAGCATCTTATCGCCCGCATGAATGCGTGAAGTGATTACGTTTTCCAAGCCGAACATTGACTGATTGCTAATTTGTATATCATGAATATTCATTCGTCACACCCATTCTGTGTGTGTGTGTGTGTGTGTGTGTGTGTGTGTGTGTGTGTGTTCGTCGTGTGTGTTGTTCTGTAACAGCAATCATGAATAATCTATAATTACCCACATGGCCTGAAGATACTTTCACAGAGGTCAGAATCCACCATTTGTAATTCCAAAAACTGCATGTATGCCGCGTGTGAGTGTTTGCAACGAGGCAGACGACGAGAGAGAGCGGAAAGACGGAGAAGGAAAAAAATGCCGTTGCGATTGGAATGCATGCAAGCGAAGATGGATTGATGACCCGCATGGTGATACTAATCGAGAATGAATTCAGTTGTCGGCGTCTTTTTTTCCACGATGCGTTAATGCTAGCATAGTTCCCTTATCAGCCTAAAAAATCCATGTCAGATCTGAGAAGATCAGTATCCATTGAATATCAACGTCACTCCGATGCCCAGTATGTCAGAATCGGGCATCTTTTTTAGATCACCTTGGAAATATTAAGCACATTGACAAATGATTGGAGATGAATGCATGCGTTACGGTACTTGTAGTCAGGAATTGTTAATGAGGTTCTTTTGTATGGTCCATGCCCAAATGCAAGCTACTCCCGACCCGACCGACCGGAGGGGGTCGTCTATTCAATTGTCACATTCGGACGCTGAGACCCAGATTTTGAACCGGATTGCTGGCAGTTGTGTTGTAATAACCAGGTGAGGTGACCCTTTCTTTGTATTTATGTTCCTATGATCCATTACATGCTTAGTCATATTATTGGGGGGTGAGATGTGTTCACCTGTCTCCGACTTGTCAATACGGTTCTCGCGTGTCCCACGGTGTTGGTTTATATCTTGGTGGTGTTGAATGCCAAGGCGAGATGCGACTCCTTGGGAAATATCAAGTCTTGGCAGCTACATGTAATTGTAATACCACGCAACACCTCCGTACGTACAGGTTAATAAGAGACCCCTGTAAGGTATTGATTGCAGCGGCATATTGAAAACAGAAACCAGGCATGCTTATATCTATCAATTGATAACATATGCCTCTCCATAGATATCTATGCGTACATATACTGTAGGTAATATTCAAAGTGTATATCACCTTGAAATACATGTATGTACATATAGCTCTTGAAATTGATTTGAATATACATGTACATGTATGTACAGATATATAACTACAGAAAATCAGAAACATGACTTGATTTTATCATATTTTCTGGGTTCCAAGTGACTTTATCATAACTGGTAAATGTGTTACATGTAAGTAGGCTTATGCATAGCAGTATATAGAGTGTGTACACAGTTATTTGCATCATACAAATATTGAAAAATAGTACATCATCACTTGCCAGGTCAGGTGTATAAACATACAGTCTTCATGAACATAGTAATGTATAGTGATGTATACTGATATTTTCATGAATGTATAAGCAATTGAACATTTTCTGAAGTGGTTAATTTAGGATGTTCCTGATATTGTCTCAAAGTACATAGACACCTTAATATGAACATGAATGTTTGTATTTAAAATTACAATATACATGTACATATATCAGGACCCATTAATTTTGTATAAATTTGCACAATTTCTATGTCTTGCTTATGATATCTGTTTTTACTTTATGCTGCAGTATGATTTATGAATGTTGACTATTTTGAGGTCAGTTAACAGATTAATTTGAAAAAAAAAAGACTCCTTCTGCACAGACATTAAACTTTCAGTCCAGTATGAGCCATAACTAAACCATAAATCACTGAAAGAAATGGCTTTTATGTTTGTACACTGTATGTAGAAGGGAGTTAATGATTTATTACACATGTCCTCATGGTAATTAATTCAGCAAAGCAGAAAATTATCTCAATAGTTTGGTAATGTCACCTGCATTATCTGTGAATTAAATAAAGCATGTAATATCTTGCGTTTCAAATTGATGCATTGTAGAAAATGGGGAAAATACACACTCACAGTATCACATGATAACTCCTTTTGACTGCACAATAGGACAGGTACATGTATATGCAATTTGATCACCGGGTTTTGTACTCAATTATTATTTTTTCCTCAAGATGATTGTACACCATTTAATTCTGAAGTACAGTCACAGTATATTGAATGTAAAGTAATTTTGAGAAAAATATACCTTACATCAAATGATACACATGTGCACATCATGTGCAGGTTTTATTACACACATTTACATGTACATAATCTAAATGGGGATAAATGAAATAAAGTGAAATGTATGGTTAATTTGGAATCTGAATGCACAGGGATAATCATGCTGTGGTATTCATTATGATAGTGTCGCTATCATTTCTTAAAATTATGATCCCCTGAGATGCTTTTCATTGCCCTGTCATATTTAAGATACATGTGCAACATCACAAACAATGCTGAGTCACTATTATGTGTAATTTCCTCTGATAGAGGTCTGTAGCTGGACACAAAATTAAAATTTCTGCATTTGAAGAAAATATGACTGTCTCATAATTCAGGGAAAACTGGACATTTCTGTGTCAAGAAAGGCTGACTCAGTATTAAGTGTCATCCCTATAGACCATTGCTGTGTGTGCTGTAATAACACACATGTGTAAAGCACTAGTCATACAGTGTATGTGCACTGATGTGGATGATACACTGTACAAGCTGTATGGTCTACATGAGATGTGTACTTACTGTGATGTGTGTGAGGATAGTATATCACTGATGTTTCTTCTTTCTTTCTTTCTTTCTGTCTATCCTTCCCTCTATCTTTCCTGTCTTTTATTCATTCATGATATTCTTTCCATATTTTTCTTTTCCTTCCTTTGTTCCTGATTTCTTCCTTTCTTCTTTTATTTTTCCCTCTCTTTAATTCATTCAAGTTATTCTTTCCTTCTTGTTTTTGTTTTACTTTCTTCATTTCTGTCTCCTTTCTTCCCTCTTCCTTCCTTTTTTTTTTGTTTTCTGATTTTTCTTCTCACCCTTTCCTCATTTCTTTCTTTATTCATTATTACAGTTGTCTATTGAGCGAGTTATTGATTTATTGATTTATACAGTTATTTTATGACTATCAATACTGCAGACCATTATTGCTAAGGGAGGGTGAAGACACTGTGTAATTGACCCTTGAGATATACACGGAAACACTTATTATCATGTTTCCAAGAATTATGATGAGGTAAACCCTTTGTTGCTCTCCACTCCTATAGTTGTGTTTTCTTCATTGATCCCAAGATATCTTCAGCTGGACCCTATGGAATATGTGTGTTATACCAAATGAAATTGTTTTCCTGTTATATACATTAGGCCTATAAGATAAGTAGAAAATAAAATTATAGTAAAATACCAGTGAATATAACTTCTAACTAAAAGATAAAAATCACAAAATCTCAGTTGACGCGACCTGAAATCCTGTTGTAACCTTTAAAGGCAATGTTCATCCTGACAGCAAGTTGGTTTTAATAAAAGCAGAACAATGAGAGAAACATATTAATGAAAGTTTGGCGAAAATCCACCAAAGAATAACAGTTTTAAAAGTTGTAAATTTGTGATGTCACATACGAGCAGCTCCCCATATGCCATGTAATATAAATTCCATAAATTGCATTTTTTCAATAGTTCATGATAATTGAATGGGGTTTTTCATAGTTGCATGTATGAAATAATGTTTCTGATAATATGTTGAAAGCACAGATAAAATCATTTTCAAATTTCTGAGAAAACGGCACTTGTATGGAATTTATATCACATGACATATGGGGAGCTGCTCGCATGTGACGTCATGAATTTAAAACTTTGAAACTTCATAACTCTGTTATTCTTTGGTGGATTTTCGCCAAACTTTCATCAATATGTTTCTCTCATTGTTCTGCTTTTATTAAAACCAACTTTTTGTCAGGGTGAACCTTGCCTTTAACCCTGGCAATGTTGCTGCTATCTGAGTTGACCAGTATACAAGAAATATCTATGACATATGGTGTCGTATTAATCACTCCATACTCTGATTTATTTGTGAAAGCTATCATAGTACAGTACTCATGATCGACAGACAACAGCTGGAGTGCGCTTCATACCTTACAATGGTTCTCGGAGGGACATTAATCTCATGCATAGGTAGATCCTGACATGTTCTCTTCGGCTAGAAATAATTTTTAGTTTGCTCCTACTGTTGATGTAGCTGCCCGTATGTCCACGGTGGTACATGTAGTATTAAGGCATGGATGTGGGGAATCTCGTATCTGACATCACTCCGTGACTGCCAGCACAAGTTAATCCCATGTGACTCATACGGTTGTCATGGTAACGGGGCAGAGCCATCGTGGTAGCGACATAACGCTAGAGATGTATGTTTCTGTGAGAGGCGTGAAATCCTTTCACATTTCAATGACAAATTGGAGGACATTTAAATCAGATCAAATTAATTTTGTCCTGTGTGTATGTCTGTGGAGTCTAAAAATAGTAAATTGGATGTTCTCTGCTAATGCTACTAATTTTGTGTCTAAATTTGATTTAGGAAGTCCAGATTAAATTTGTCTAAATCTTGATTAATTTGTTAACCTGTCCCTGTTAATTTGTCTGTCTGGGTCTTATTAATACTTGCAAATTAACATGAATTTCAAAAATGGTCAACTATTTTGGCTATGAATTTTGTCTTTAACCCATTGGTTATGGGAATTGGATGTGCTGTGTATTAACTCTATGGGAATTTCAGACCCTCAGAAGCAACTGGTTAAGTGAGACATCAACTGTCACATTTTCTTTCACAATTCAGGTTTTACACTTGGCTTTATTAGTTAGTGACCATGAAATGAATGCATTAGATCAAAGAAACAAGTTACCATGACAAATCACCAACCATGTAAAACTATTGAAATCAACATTGTCAGCATTATTTCACGCAGAGAAGACAGTTACAGATGAAAACCTTTTTGATATAAATCTCCAGTTTACTAACAACAATGGTATGCAAACTCATTTTATTAGCAATCACTCTACTCTGACTTTAATAATGTAACACCGTTTTTCTTGGGGGAGGGGGCTGGAATTGGCTACAGTATATGGGCAATTCCATAAAATATGTACGTCCGACCCCCTATATGTGGGACCTTCCAGAAATGATTTCTTTGATGTCGTGTTCTTAAAGGGTTATAATGCTCTTAAATTATCATGGCTTGAGCAGTTTGTGGAAGTGAGGCATTAAGAATGGAGAAAAATGGGGGGGGGGGGGAGGTGTCAGCGTACAAAAGTTGATTATTTTATGGAATTGCCCATATTCATACTTGACTCATCGCATCCCACATCCCTTGTGCTGCTAATTTGATTGATTGATTGATGGTGAATTGATTATTTTACTGATTGATGATTGATTGGTTGTTTTCTTGATATATTGATTGAGTAACTGACAGACTAATTGATTAATCTGACTGATTGATTTGATTGATTGATGGATTGATTGGTTGACTGATTTATTCATTCATTGATTAATATTGTATTATCAATGGGTTGGTTGGATATTTAGGTGGAGGGAAAGGGGGTGGGAGTTGAATGAGGGTCATAATGATCAATTAGGTTAGTCAGTTGATTAAGTGATTAAGTAAATGAATGAATATGTTTGATAGATTGCATAATTTAGTAATTAATTGATTGGTTACTGTATATGCTGAATATTTTGCAGCACTGGTTTTATTTCCATGAATTTTGTGGCTTAATGAATGTGAACATTTTCACTTCCTGATATTCCTGTACATAGTAAATGCAAATGCAATAAAATGGTGAAAATATACTCTCACAAATTCTGCGTCTTAAAGCAAAATCACAAAAATATGTACGCGAAATATATAGCATATACAATAGTTAATGAATTGGTTTATAGATTTGTTCAATATATT
>JZLH01S0341235.1:2048-13078 GCA_001188425.1 Eucidaris tribuloides
AAGAGACAGATGAATTCCCCCCCCCCCACTAAGCGTTTCGGGCGAGTTATGTCGCGCAACACGCGGAAGCAGTCGCCGCAGTTTTTCCTGAGGTTTCGTTTCAAAATCTCCCCGGGGGGGGGGGGGCAGTCAAATTTATTGCTGTACACATGCGTGAACCAAAAAAAAAAACGCCCAAGCGCGTTTAAAAGGGGTGTTTTTTTCAGTATTTAGCCGCGGGCCGGCGCGTGCACCTGCGTTAAGGTATCAAAAACAGCAGATTTTCCAAAAAGGGTGGTTTTGAAAAGACTGGTCAATACACGGGGTCAAACGTATTTAGGGTATTGTTTTGTTTCCAAGCTTTTTTTTTTAAATAAAGACTGGCCAAACGTGTTTAGGGTATGTTTTGCCGCCCCAAGCTTTTGTCTATTTTAAGGCTTATTGTTAGCAAGTAAGACAAAAACTGTGTAGGGGTTATATTCTGGCGACAACATTGTTTAGGGGCGAAAATGTGTAAATGAAGCCCGCGAAAACCTTGTTTAGGGGGTTATTTTTGCAGCACAGAGATAAAACTTGTTTTAGGGGGTGGGTCTGGAAATAATTTGGTTCAGCGCATGTGTACAGCATTATATTTGACTGCCGCGCCCGGGCAAATCTCATGCATCCATTGCCCAGATCGCAATTTGTGACGTCCGGGCACGCGGTTGCGAAAGTTCGGCAACATTTCGTTACGCGTGCACGTCACACCAAAATGTAAAGCTCAAAAACGTGCAACTCGTGTGTATTTTCAATGCAAATTGTGTTTTCTGGCCAAATGTTCGTAAATGTATGATTATTTTTAGCTTTTTATCTGATTAACATTAATTAATTTATGCCGCAGTTACCGATGCCGGCAAGTGTGTGTTCCGCGACAAATTTCATCGAAAAAACCAATAACAAAAACTTGAAAAAGATAAATAAACAAAGAAATACATTTCCGATGTCCAATTTTCTTACTGAGTCACATTGTCGCCATTAGAGGTCATTGCAATTTAAAGCATAATATTTGGCTCTTTCAAAAATAAAGGTGCTGTTTTGAACAAAACCTAATTTTGTTCGTTGTCTTTGCTTTTCCAGTTCCTCTCTCATGAAAACATCGTGTAGTATATTATAATAGAAGTGTTTGATTGTCATATTCCTAGAAATACGATTATGCAAAAGTCGGCTTTTATGAAAAGAAGAGGATTAAGAATGTTTTGAACTAAAATGGCGTTTCCGTGGAAGGTTTATTTAAAAAAAAATGTGTGCAAATACTGTCGTTAGGAAAAACAACAAGCTTTTTCTTCAGGACATTTTGGGGGTGATAATCGCCCAAATATGTACTAATGACACTGCACCATATTTTTTATATAAAACCACTGTTTTTTCAAAATATTTTTAATCACTTTGACTGTTTCATTTTATCTTTATTTTTAGAACGCAGTCAAAATGAGGGGGGATTACAGGGTATATAATAGTCGCGTTTGCGCGCGTGCTTTAACGCCCCCCGCCCACCCCCCGGCCGTTTTTAATGAATGTACATGTACATAATACAGAGTACGATAATTGCTCGAATAAACTGGACTGTATACATGTAGCTCTTTAATCATTCGAACAATAACCAATAAATCATTTTAATCGCATGGAAATTGAAAAATTCAAGAGAAAATGGGAAGAAAATTGGAATTTCAAATTCAGAAAATAAACCGAAGCCTTTAGACTTTGAATGAACAAACACATAAAGCGTTGATGGCTTTTGAATATCATTTACGGATATGTCACATGGTAGTAGTAGTAGAAGTCAGGGGCGTCGATACGCATGTTTCGGATGGGGGGGGGGCAAAAAGTGAAAAAAATGTGCCAAAATTTTCGGGCGCGCCTCTGCGCGCCAAATTGTAATAACCATGTACAAATTGGACAATTTTGTATGTTCAGAGTTTTTTTATGCCATGTTTAATGGTTTTTTATAAGTGCTTTCCAATGCTTTTTAAAACATATTTCAATATTGGCATATTCTAATTTTTGCAAGTTGTCAAAATTATTGTCGGGGGGGGGGGCAATTGATATGTTTGCCCCCCCCCAATTATTTTCCATTGAAGGGGCGATCGCCCCGCTGGATGCGACGCCTCGGTAGTGTAGTAGTTAGTGGGCAGTAGTAGTATAGTAGTAGTAGCAGCAGCAGTATACATGTAGTAAGGCAGCAGCATTTTTGGTATTCTTCTTCTTGTGTAAGTATTAGGCCCTATTAGGCAGACAGTGACGGCACTATCATTGAGCTTTCAATTTGTAATTTGGGCTGCACATAGCGTAGGCAAAGGGGGGGGCGGGGGCAAGGGGGGGGGGCAAGTTTGCCCCCCGCCCCCCCAATAATGCTTTTTGCGGTAATTTTGTCGGTACACGAAGGACTCCGTCGTAACATGCGGACGGCGACAAAAAATATATTTTATACCGACGAAAATATCTTATAAACCGACAAAAAATATTTGAAAGAAATTTTTCAAATGTAACAAATCATTTTTTTTTTCAAGCTCGCTGTCGCGTCCGCTCGCTGCGGCATATAGTGATTTTTTCTTGCATGTCAGGTGTTTTTTCGGTAACCAGGGCATAACGCGCACTTGTCATGAATACTATAATGATTGATGACATTTTGAACATTAGGGCGGTATAGTAAGTCACTTGAGTCAAGTGTACTACACAGACAAGCGTTCAAATCAACCGACCCGAACATCAATGTTGTACCGACAAAATTCTTAGCAGGCCTACAAGCATTAAACTGTTGAAAGATTCAAGCATTTCAGCACCTATGTACATTTAGGAAAAATCTTGGGAAAAAAAGAATAGAAGCGCTATTTGATACGGCGGGGCCACACTAGCTTGCAGCGCATGTGAAGTGGATGGAAATATTTTGCCCTTCGCCGCGGTTCCTCGTGAACCAGCCAAATCTAAAAGCGCCACAAATTGCTTTAATTTGCCCACACGTTTCGCTTATTCTCATAGACTTTCCGAAAATCTTCTTACCGCAAGCAATGTGAATTAACAAAAAAATTTGTTGGCATGATTATACTTGTGTGTTCCTATTATATTCACAGTATCAAGAAGCATCAAGAAAGGCTTTGTTAGCGAATTGTAGAACATATACACTTTCACTTTCTTTGACTTGAAAATCTATTGTATGTCTGAAACCAGTGGGCGTAACTAGGGGGGGGCACGGGGGGCACGTGCCCCCCCAAATCGGCCGGCAAAAAAAAAAAAAAAAAAAATCGAAAAGAAAAAAAAAGGAAAAGAAAAAGAAAAGCGAAGAGCTGGGGCGAACCGAGATTAGACATTGGTCTTAAATTCAACCTTTTGAGATAGACTTATGAGACTACATGTAATGCCTTAATGTTAAGTAAACTTATTTTTTTTAATGCTAAAACTTATTGAAAACTGCGTAATATAGGCCTATAGTTCTGTTCGTCTATTTAAAGTGCCGCGTATTGTGGCACGAGCCAATGTGAATGTTCGGGTCTCATAAATAAGACATAGATGCTACGTAGCAGTTCAGCACTTTTTGTGTAACTTCACTAAACATCAGATGAAGTGAAGTCACTCCTAATTCGAGAGGAATATAGTGAGCTGATCAGAGATCTAACCGCTTATAGTAAGAATTTTTGACGAAGTGTTTTCTGGTGTTTGGTGGATTGTTTTGGTTATCAGTCGTTGAAATGTTTCGGAACATAGATACATCTTTTGTGTCAAATATAAACAGCGTATTTTTTTTATGCACAAAATGTTTGTTGTTCGTCACAGTGCTCAAATTGTTGAAAAGACCTTAATGTGATTAATGGAAGCTTCCTCGTCTGGTCGGACAGAATTTAGGGTTCAAGTTCAGAAAGCGCAGACTGCACAGCACTCGGAATGAGTTTGACGACTTCTCGCCCTTTCCGCCCAAATGAATTATTTAGCTGCAATACCGCTCGCGTCGCAGGGTTACCTATATAACTACTTCAAATCAGCGATAGCAGAGGCAATATTGGCAGATACAGCTATCAAATCAAACAATTTCTGTTGTAGAAATTCCTCCTCCCAAATGCCATCACCTGCGTGACATCCATTTTGCATGTGTTTTTTCTGCATTGCCTGCAGTAGCAAAATTAATTGAGATCCGCATAAAGTATTAATTTTAAAATCAGATAGAAGGGTTTATATGAATTGAATAAGCAGGCCTGTAGCCGCGAGGGTCAAAATATACTTCTAAAACTGCTGAAACTCATGAACTTCCGCAGGGCCTCCACTTGCCTGACTCCATAACTATTACCAGTTTTGAAATTAACTTTTATATCAGTTCATGATACATAAAAATATTCCGTATAGGAGAGACAAATGATTGAAAGGTCGGTGGCTTTTAATTAGTTTATTGACTGTTCATTACAACAGCAGAATAGTGTTATCACAAGGTCAAAAATAGCTCACAAATGTTGAGAACTCATGTGTTTTCATGGGCCTCGCCCCCTGACAACGCCCAACAATATTTATCACCATATTCATTTTAGAAAATAACGGCTCGCTGATCAGCGATTTAAGAATAAAAAGAGTTATAAGCTTCGGAAAGCGGCGCAAAAGGTTTGAAACAGGGCAGGGATTTTTTAGCTAATTGACTATCCATTTTAACGAAAAAAGGCGTTTGCCCAGCAGAATCGCCTTGTGAAACTTCTAGAAACCCGAGAACTCAGGGGCCTCCGCCCTCTGACCCCCACCTGGGGATTCTAAGGCGGGGCACCCTGCGACTCCACCGTTAGAAATAGGCAGGCCCCTATACCAGCAAAAAAATTAAGTTCAGTGTGCGCCTGCAGTCGAAAATCACGTTTTCTTCATTTATGACCTGCCTCCGGCTCATAATACCCCGCTGAAAATTGATGCGGCTTACGGCGCCTCGAAATAAACATTTACTCACAATTCATTTGCTGCTCACACTGCAGTTTAAATTATTGTCAGTTTAACTAAGAAAGAACAACAGCCATACAAAATGCGCAGTTTTCTTACTTGGCACTTTTCAAAATTTTCTGCAAAACCGCCCTCCGCCTTCGCTACGCCTCGCTGCGGAATGTTTTCTTGACTAATCTAATGACATACATTGCAAACGCAATATTTGCTGTAAAATATAACAATGAAAAATGGCGATTTGCCCTACTAGCACAATTCCATTTCTGCTCACATTCTCGCAGTTGAAATTATTGCGATTTATTAGAACAGAACACACTACAAAAGGCCTATTTTTCTTCTTCAACACTTTTCAAAATTTTCCAAACCGCTTCGCCTCGCGGGGGATACGCCTAGCCTGCGGAATGGTTTTTCTTAACTTAATCATGCATCTCAAACACAATATTTTCGTAAAAATAAACATGAAAATGGCGATTTGCTACCTGCACAATTCGCATTTCTGCTCAACATTGCAAGTTTTAAATTATTCTCGATTTTACTTAGAAAGTAACACACCGACAAAAGGCCGAGTTTTTGTCTTACACTTTTCAAAATTTTCCAAACCGCCCCGCTCGTCGTAGCGCCTACGCTCGCTCGCTGGGAAATTTTGCTTAACTAAATCAAGACATAATAGCAAACATATTTTCTGAAAAAATAACGCTGAAAAATGACGATTTATTACAGATATTACCCAAAAAAGTGTCGTTAATGGGTACACTTTAAACAAGAAAACCTAGCATTTCAGTTATAATCCTATACGCCTGTGGCTTAGCATGGCTGCATTAAATCAATCATCTGAAAATACAATTGGTAGCGACTGTGCCCGCCCCCCCTCAAGTGTGTTGACCCACGGTACGCCACTGTCTGAAACGCTGTTCGCTTCCGCTCACGGTCGCGACATGACCATTCACCATTTATTAGTAGAGAAGCTATATTCGTCTAAAGTGCAAACGTTTGAAAATAGTTTCCTTCGGCACGAAAAACGCATCGGACCTTTCTAGAACGCAGAGAAAACGTTTTCTGGACGTTTCGTGTTTGCCTGGGATACTTCTTAAGTTGTATGCAGTAGCTGCGGATCTACAAGGTGGGGTAGGGGGTTAACCCCCCCCCCTTGCGCTGTCCAAGTGAAGAAAATTTTGTGTGTACTTATTAGTTAGTAGAATGTCAGAAAACCAAAACTATTACAAAATTTGCTTTTAAAAAACAGTGCAAAGCAAATTTTCCAATACAGCTAATCTCAAATTTTTGGCGGCGCGTCAGCGCGCAAACATATACAGTTTTTTTTAATTTCGGGGCTCTTCTGCGTGCTAAACATACGCATTTTTAAATTTAGTCCAGCGCGCTTTGCAACGCAAAACATACACAATTCTAATAATTTCGGCGCGCCTCTTCCGCGCGCAAACACCTGCATTTTTTGTTAATTTTGATGCATTTTTTTTATTTTCTCCCATCACCATTCGTACAAAAAAAAAATTACCAAAAAGCTAGATCCGCCCCTGTGTATTAATTATTCACTATTATCGTAATTCATTTAATTGTTATCATTACACAACATGAATATGTCGGTACGTCGGGAGTTTGTCGGTACATTCGAGTGCCTTGCCCTCCCCCCCCCCCCCATGGCAAAAAGCTGGCTACGCTACTGATTTGGCTGATACGCCGCGTTAAAAATAAGGAACTTTGTCTAGCAGGTTACAATCATACCTGTTTTACATTTACAACTTCATAATAGGATAATAAGCAGGGTTATAGCTACGGCGGTCGGCGCCGGTCGGTAGTAGCCGGCACAAACTGAAGCCGACCGGCACTGAGCTGAATTTATTAGTCCTCCGACCGGCACAGAAAAGCTTTAAAATGACTGTAAAATGTTTTAAATGTCTACATAAATCGTGTATTTTGAGCTTTAAGCATCATTACATTTCAGTGAAGATGTATTTTGTAAAATAAATGCTTCCAAATGCTTTTTTCTATGTGGAAACCCAGGAGCGCTACGCTCGCTTTGCTCGCTCCGCTTGTGTAACTCCTTCCTCCGGCCGGCAGCTATAACCCTGATAATAAGTCACTACAATTAACATGTACAAACTGGATACTTTGTCATCTCAAGTTCAATACAGTGTGTGTCAAAAAGGTAATCCATGTTTAGACGGAAAATATTCCTATCTATTTTATTATAAAGATTTTTAAGTATAAAATCCAGAAAGGGCACCTTTTTTCTCATCTCACTCGCATCACTGGTGTCTAGAGCGCATTGCTCTGGAAGTGAACAATGTCAAATCACACATTTTGCCAGTTTTGGTTACGGATGAAAGACTGGAGACACTGCATGTTTTTTTGTGTGTGTTTTTTTAAGATGAGAGGTAATCTCACATTTTATTCAAGTCTTACCAAAACTTGGAAAAAGTGTGACTTAGCATTGTTCTCTTCAAGAGCAATGTCCTCGGTCATGCATGGCACCTGATGAGAGTGAGGTATCATTGAAGTGCCATAAATAACTATGGAATAGAAATCCTGTAAAGGATATAGACTAATGTACCCTTTTTGATACGCACAGTAGAACAGTGTTCACAAACTTCGCACATGTGCGGGTTTTTTTTTTTTTTTAGGGGGGGGTCGTGGTGTTGGTGTCGTTTCTTGCCCATTACTTCAGTATTTACGAGTAGAGCAAAAGGGGCGTGGCCCCCTTTCCAATCCGTATACTGTGTAGAAACTGCGTGTAACTCCGAATAAAGAGACACAGAAACGGGACAGATTGCTGGCAATTTGCCATGTCGTTTTAAGTTGGACTTAACCGCTAATTTTTCTAACATCACGCGTTATTACATCATTAAAATCTTCGTGGTTATCTGAGGTAGCCAAAAATAAAGCAGTTTAATCCGGTGACTTAAAGGCATTAAAAAGTATTTAGAGTGATTAACAAGCCTGTTGCAAATTTGTTCGATTGTTACTGTTCCCGTTTCTAGAATTGTATTGAGACAGAAAACAAGATTTCTAAAGTATTGAAATTGTAATGTATAAGTTGAACGATAACATATATTTGTTCATAACTTCATACTGTACAGATCTTAAACCCAATTTCCATATTAAGCAATGCAAGTACCGCAAAAAAGAGTTCTGCTCCTATGTTTTTTTCCGTTGGAAAATGATTTTTTTTTCTTTTTCTTTTCATCATTATTATTATTATCGTTATCGTAATCGTTATTATCAATAAACTGAAAATATAAATTGAGGTAATATCAGACCCGGCGAGAATTCATTTCTACACCATTACGCCATTCATTAATTGTATGTGTATTTCATTTGTTTCTTGCACAAACATGGTGATTCTTAGTTTCACTGAGTAAAAGTGAAAAGTAAAAGAAAGAAAATCTGCCTACAAAGCTTGAAGTTAAGTTGTATTTCGTGAAAATGTTGACCCATTTGACTCGTTTCTATCAATTTGGACAAATACATTTGATATATTCATGATATTCAAATATAATTCTTTTTTATACATGTAATACTATACGACAAGGTAGTGCCGAGGGATGTCCAGTTGAGTAATTATCATTTATATTTCATTAAAATATGCTAACTTTCTTTTCGTGAGTCCCTAGAGTCTGAAGATTGTATGCTCAAAGTCATTTGGGCGTGACAAGATATCATACATTCTATTGTCTGTCCACCTGCGAAATAACCTAGTTAAGCGCATACATTTTTGAGTGGCGGCATAAAACATCAAACGGAATTGCATTGTTGTAATACCATCCCTGATATCTCCTTGATAACATAAATGCCCCTTTTTGGAGTTGGGGAACTTTTGCATAATTTTGAAGGTGGCAATTCGTTCGGTGATTGTAAATGAATGGCAGAGACTAAATCCATCGAACGACGAATCACTTCAAAAGGTGGATAATGTAAACCTGTTGGAAAGAAATTACACTTAAATGAATTACGAAAAAAAAATAATACGCTAAATTAATTATTATTGATGGTTAACTACAGGCTATGCAATATAGCTTTCCGTATAAAAATTATATTGACCTTGTCTTTGTGACGTTAAACTCACCTCCCCTGTTTTGTGATAATCATCTCCGTTTTGTAATGATGAAATTTTCTCCACAGCTCTCGGTTACATAAGTACACGGCCGCTTTCCCCGGCCCTGCGCCGTCCGGCCGCCCTGTTGCTTCCCGCAAGACATCGCCGGAGGAGCTGGTGAGCTGGTCCGACCGGGAACCATTGGCGGGTCGATCGAGAAAGCCCGGAGAACCCTGTAGCGTTAGCGACGTTACTTTGTCGGGGGCGTTCGGCGCCACGGCAGCTAGGCTCTGATCTTGTTCTGCCTTGATGTCAACTACGATGGGTGTCGATGTCGGACGAGGAGGTTTTCGGTGAACTTCGTTGATTGTCTGGTTCCGTGGAGACGACAAGTTGGTGGTGAGTGCATCGTGGTCGATTGTGGACAGATGATCCTGTGATAAGTTGATTGGGATGTCGGTGCGTTGCTGGTGATGTGCCTGTTCGTGGACGTGGCCGTACGTTGCTTGCCGAAGGTGCACAGGTGGCGGCGCCGGTGGCGGCGGCGTTGGGATTCCAGCGAACGATTGGTAGCTATGATATTGACCATGTGGGATGTGTTGCTGGGCGAATGGTTCATTGTGGATACTAAATTCCAGAAACGTGAATGCATTCGAATCTTGCATGTCGTCGTTGTTGCGTCTGACGAGTGAATTAGAATGTTGAACACTCGTCGGAAAACTGCCGCCACCGTCGACACAACAAGACTCAAATTTCTGATAGTTGCCATCTTCGTTGCTCTCACTGATCTGTGCTGGTTGCAACAACAACCTGTTGATCGTAAATGCATCGGTATTTGTTTCTTCGTTGAAATCATTCTTGCCGTCTTCTACGGTGTTGAGACTGGCGGTATTTTCTGTCGTCTGGTTCGACTCCAGCGCTGCTATCCCGTTGTCATTCAGCGTGTGGACCTGTGGATAAGAAGGTGAATTGGTTGTTGGCGTGACATTTTGGCTGTCATTCCGTTGAAAATCCTCGCTCATCGTTCCCACTTGGATTTGCCGCAAAAAGGTGTGAGAATTAAATCCCTCAAGTAACTGGAACACAAAATAGTCAAATAAAACAAAGGGATAAGCAAGCAAAGGAGGTGCGAATGTTGATAAATGCCTCGGAATTCTCACTTCTGGTCCCTTCGTGTGAATTTCGTCAACTAAACTAGTGCGAGACTGATTTGTTGTCATCCGCCCTCGGAACTCCCTCGCGAATAAAAACCTCACACCTCTTGAAGAAATAACAGCTACAGTACACACAAATGCCACCCGATTACGTCACACAAGTGCAGGAGGAAAAATGTATCTTGATGTTTAATTAGGGCAAGGTGCACCTGTCCGTAGGGAGGTTCACAATGAAGTTGCAAACGCTGATTGGCCACGTGGGACCACGCGCCGCGTGATTGACAGGTGAAATGCGCATCCTTTCACCACCTTGAATGCCCCAAAATACAATGCCAAACGATTTAATGTATACTCCTACCAACAGATTACACTCCAGAATGCACTGACAATAATGTGACTACCAGTTTGATTCAAGCTAAACTTATCGGAATTTCTCAAAAGGCGTAATCGCTCAACAAACATGGGACCCGTCCCAAACAAAAGACGGTTCAAGTCAACCAGTCATTTAAGGTGATTAACTTTGCCCATTTCCGTGGATTAGTCTTTTGTGCGAAGAGCGATATCTGCGTATTGTTTTGCCAACAAGAACGGAAATCGCCTGACATAAACATTGTGGATACAGGCCCGGTGCTCCCCGACCTGTAATTTGTATCGAACATCCAAAAGTGTTTATTTCATCGGAAATTTTGTGTCTTGGCATAACTCTTATACCACGACGTTGGTGTGCTATTTCTGTGTCTGAAAAAAAAATAAGGCATGTTGAAAGCAAGTAAAGTGTTTTAAATAAAATGAACTATTATGCTTATAAACCAAAATATCCTTTATGGACTGAAATCAGCACTAACTAAAATGAAAATAAAACTGGTTTAATTTATGTACAGAAAGTGATGACATGAAAAAAAATT
>JZLH01S0341275.1:21864-32936 GCA_001188425.1 Eucidaris tribuloides
ACAGAGAGAATAATCTTAAGGAAAGAACATATCGTGATTGGCGTGATTCAGCGTGAAGATAGTTCTTCACCGGGCATGAAAATTCACTGTAAATTTGTTATTGTCTTCTCAAAAAGGAGTATTGAACTTCATTTTTGTCTCGGCCTGCGTAGCGGAAGCGAGACATAGGTATACTATTCGGTGTCGGATACGGCGTGATGGCGCGGCGTCGGCGTAGTCGTCAACAATTGTGTTGTACACACAATAACTTTCTTTAGCTTCGAGGTGGGATCACCAAATTCATACCATAGGTCATCCTCTGAAGGCACAGGTGCAGTTCGAATATGAGTCGAATTTTGAATTAGGTCAGTCAAAGGTCAAGGAACTTTCCATGACTGGCCTGTGGCTATGTGTACACACAATAAACTTTCTATGCCTTCTCGAGAGATTGTCAAATTCATACACAGAGGTTCCACTCTCTTGAAGATGCAGGTCAAGTTGCGAATGTGAAGTTTGAATTTGATTAAGTCAAGGTCAAAGGTCAATTGAACTTCTCCATGACTGGCACTGTGCTGTGTTTACACACAATAACTTTCTATAGCTTCGAGTGTGGGAATCACCAAATATACGCAGAGGTCCATGCTCTTAAAGGTGCAGGTCCAAGTTCGAATATGAGGTCGAATATTGAATATCGGTCAAGGTCAAAGGTTCAATGGAACTTTCGCATGACTGGCCACTGTGCATGGAATAATTATAGCTTTCAATAAGTATTAACAGGCATTCTTAGGTTATCTGATTTCCTTAGGGATAAAGTAGGCCTGATACATTATTGCGTATGTAAACTGTCAGAAGCCACAATTCAACCCCACTAAACTGCTGACAGCCTCATAAGTCATTATGCAATAGTTTTGACATCAAGTCTCCATCATGATTGCGATATGCAGGCGAGACAACCTTGCGTTTGCCTTGTTAGTGAAGCTGATAAGCCTTCATATTGTTGAGATATTTTATGTTGCCAATAGGTTTGTATAATTTAGCTATTTGCTTCATTTATTCTTGTCATAATCGCATTGGGTGAGTACCGTCACGCGAAACTGTCATAGGGACAGTGGTTAAAGCGTCCGGTCAAGAAACCATCACGCATGTGAGTACGGGAGGAATACCGTCTGCAATCGGAGGAGTACGTAAAAAATTCAGATCACGTTAAAAAACTGCTCCGAACAGACAGATTTTTCAGTCTATGGAACCCAGGAACTTTTTTAGCTTTACTGTGATTTTGTTTACGTGCTACGAAGCACTGGTAAAGCTGATTATAATATTGGACTAAAGTACCGTAATGCCTATTAATACAGAAGGAATAATCTGTAAAATAGGTGAACCACATTTCAAATTGAAGCAAAATTCCACACTGTAGGAGGAGGAGACGCCCCTCCCTTCAGTTGCTTTGCTCCTTCGGGCTCGGGTCGCTCCACCTCTCGTATGTGGATTTCAGTGAAAATTTGGAGTGCTCCCGTGGGCATACTCTGATCGAGTAAATATAGCTTAATCAAAGATTTGCCAAGAAAAAATTGCACATCATTGTCGGCCATTTTACAATAAGGCATAGGTTTTCTTATGTTACAAAAAACTCACAGAAATAGAAAACAGAGAAATGCAGATAATTTTCTGGAGTAGCAAAAGCTGAAACATATTTATTCTACTACTAACATTTGATGTAATGGTATACAATATTTCACCATTAACACTTCACTAGACATGAACAATACCTTAAATCATTTTATATAAATATTATACTCTTGAATGTGGTTTTTAAGAAACAGAGTACAAAAATACAGAAACAATTCAACCACATTCGTGAAAATATTTGACGATTCCATCAAATAATCACAACCATGCTTCTTTTATAACTAATAGACTTGAAATTGGATGAGTGATGCAGATGACACCCCAACAACTTCCACGGGCAAACGACAACTCATCATCGCTTCTCTCGTGGTTCGACTACTGCGATCCGGTGATCAAGGAGGCCCACCAACTCTGCTGGCGCCCTCTCCAGGCAGATCAAGGAGAGCTTCTCGTTGCGCGATTGGTAGAGCAGGCTTGCTGCTCAGTCGTGAAGTGACGCCCTCCCCACCCCGCGAAAATAAGATGCTTTGCAGAACCACAAGCTATTAAATTCATACCTTAACAGAATTTGTCTTAAAGAGAAATGACATGATTGAGAGAAGTAAAATGCCTCAAGAGTCAAGATGAGATGAACACATACAGTATGTGGTGCCGGCTCTGACGGTAGGGGGAAAGTCGCAACGGACTAAATCTCAGAAACGCCAAAAACCAACCAGAACCACTAGTTTGTGAAATTTTCTTTTATTTCAGTTTGAAAAGTTTAATACTATTCTATCTATATTGTGAGTTTCACTTTGGAAGTTCGAATAATTCAATACTGCCAAAATCAGCGATTTCGGCAGACCCTTTTCGAGGTCAAGTCTGTGTTGGTAGTGATGATGCGCCGAAAACAGGGTCTGCTAGGAAAGGTGTCATGTGACATTGGCTGACAGCGGGAGCCATATTTCCAGTAGTACTTTTTGCACAAACAGTATAAATCTGGTGTGTGATTGTATGAGTGAACGTGTGATGCTTTACTTTTTTTAATGAACAACATGATGAAACTAAGTTTGAATACGCTCGGAGGGACGGCTTACACGGCGTCCTTACGCTCGCTGTCGTAGAATTTCTTTCATTAAAACACATTCCTTTTCTTTCCCGCAGTCATCAAACGCCCGAGTGTCCCATGCTTTTACATAGAAATGTTTCAAATTCTCATCTTTGTTTTTGAATGCTATGGGAATTTAAGAAAGGGGGGGGCTGCGTAATCTCTCTTTTCATCAATCACGTGCCGTTTACAACACAGATTTTATACAAATGGACGCTACCGCAAGAAAGAGAGGTGTGAATTATTTTCCGTGTCTCCCTTTTTACATTGGTTGCATCTCAGAGTTTTAGATTTATTAAAGGAAAGTATTGTATCTTGCTGAAACTGAAAACAGAGGGTAATCTCTCTTTCAGTTAGTTTGTTGCAACTGGTAAAAGTGATAATTAAACAAACACTATTGGAAAAGAAAACAATAGCTCGGATCTCTGCCAGCAGTGGTACGCGTGTTAATCCCCTCTTATAGAAAGCGTTCAAACTTTTTTTTGTTGAGGGGCGCAAAGAGTGTCATTCATGGATGATTTACATGTATAGAAGGATATAGGGTCATGAGAAACTTGCATCCATAAAATGCATGTACATTAGTCTTGTACTTCTACCAGCAAAATACATGATAATGAAGAAAAAAAACAGTACATACAAGGATTTCATGTATTGGGTGTGGAAGTATTTTTATTTCTGCTAAGGATAAGGTGGTGTGTTTTGAATTATCACTGAAAATACAAAGAACGGACGATCTTACCAAATTATTATTGGTTTCAGGCTTCAACAATAACGATTTCGTATAATTATCGTCCTTACAATTTTTACATGACTGAATCTGAAAGCTAAAAGTGATGCTTCTTCTCATAAAACTGAAAAGATAAGCAAAAACTGCCATAGGATAATTGCCGGCAGAACTGGCTATGCAGCGACACACAGCAAGAACTGGTTGTAGCGTTAAATAAAAATAAGGGGTTTTTTGTGTTTGTTATTCTTTTTCGAAATTTTTAGGACATCATCAATGTTAAACAATGAAAACACTATTTTTCCATTATATTTATATTAAAATGAATTAAATGAAAGATTGCTATGTTTTGTAGCGACACATTTGCGCTGAATGGCTGCAGATTAGCGAGTGCATTTCACATTGTCATAACATCATTAAAATTCCAGCTGTAAACATTAATAAATGAATTGAAATTTTGTATACAATGACAAGAGTAACAATCTGTCACCACGCAAATTTATAATTTTTTTTTGAATGCAGGTGAAGCCCCTTGCTAAGGACCTTTTCAGGACTTGTATCACTGAATTCAAGAGACGCATTCGGGCCAGACTAAGATGTTGAATTCATGATGAAACTTTGAACGCCAATTTCTTTGTTAACTTCTTTGATGCGCTGTCTTAAAATTGAACTTTCGGTCGCATATTTCACCCTTTCCTTTTGCGTATATTTGAAGTGTTACATATCATTTTAAAGCTAAGAATATGAAATTTTGAATCAAGCAAAAACAGAAAAAGATTTTTGTGACTTTTGCCTCCTACCGTCGGAGCGGCTCACATATATGCACTGGCTAGAGTGTATATTCAGACTCGGATGGATTTGTTGTGAGTTTGTTTTATTTTAGGAGAAACGAGCATTCATTTTACGTGTGTATTGAATTAAGTTTGACTCCAATTGAAATTGATCCTGTAGAAAGCTACATAACATATTTAACTGTCCCAGTATTATTGATGATAATGATACTACATTTTGAATTTACTATTTCCAAATATCATAAAAACCAGTATAATTACATACAAATATGCAATATCCAATAATAATGGCAATTAGTGTATAAAATAATGTCAATGAAGTATATACAGGATACAGTAATAAAATATCAATCATAATTATATTGAAATGGGGATAGTTGCAAAATACAAGGCTTGAAAATGTGACAACCCCGAAATAAACACAGTCAGTGATGATTAAATAATATTATAAATTGTTTAGATTGGTTGATATACTCAGTTGACCCTATCCCTGCAACCATCTCCTCCCAATTCAAGTTTATCCGACCACTAGCGTGGGAGTAAAGAATTTAACATTTATGAGGAGTTTTATTTATTTTTCATGTTGATTTGCCGTATTTTTACTGACTCGGGAGATATTTTAATGCAAAGTTTCTAGCAATATGCTCCTGATATGCTACATGATCTTGAGCCTCATGCCATGAAAAGCTGTGTTCAAACACTACTCTCCAAAATCAGATATCACAAGTCAAAAATCAAGTGAGGACTTGCTGTTGATAATTCAGGATTTAATGCTGCTTTATGCAAGAGGCTTAAACTGAAAAATAATACTCTTATGCAAATCACATGGGCAGGATTAACACCAATTGTTTTTTACTCCTTTTCAGGTCAGAGGTTGGTATTCTGATAGCACCGCTCATCTTGCCAAGTTTGTCAAGATGACTTCCTCCCACACTGTTGAATGAGTTTGTTCACTTCATCCTGGGTGATGGTACGGCAGCAGAAAAGCCGGGGGAGCATGACCACAAGGTTAGACAGCGACTGATCGAAAAATGCGATCATCTTCAGACGAGGTGGGTATTTGTATTCACTCCTTCTTTCGGAACTTTTTTGCATTGGTGTATCATTTTCTGAAAAGTAGCATATCCCTTTCTGTCTCTAACTTTGGCAATAGGGAGCAAGTGACATATTACCCAAGTATGAGTTGTTGATGTTTTTGAAAGATTCTAGCATGCTGTGTTTCAGAATTGGAGGAGAAATAATAATAAAGATTAGAGTTTTGATAATTTAGCCAGTGACTATTAGCTGTGGCTATCAATTCTGATGCTAACCATCGGTTTTGAAATAGAACAACTTACAGGTTGTATTCATGATTTCCTGAGTGGTTTCTTTCCTCAAAGGTTCTTCATAAATACTTCAAAGCTTAGGCAAGTAATGAATAATATATGTGGATTAAAATTCTGGCATAAAATGCAATTGCTTGAAGTAAATGCTGGAAATAATTGTTCATTTGGTATCTGAAAGACAAAATTATAATTAATTTGTAAATTACTGAGGTATTGTGCTTTAAACTATCAGCAGCTGTTTTTTGGACTATTGAAATGAACATCTGATTAAAATTCTAGAAATAACCCGAGAGTTACAATGCATTCTATTAAGTTTGCAATAAGATATGTAAAGTTATGAGTGATTTCTACTCCGTGAAAAGAAATATATTGACATATTTTTCTTCAATTTTGTACATATTTTCTTCATTTTTGTTGTTACTTTGTTCAGAATCAGCATCATGTCGCTGAAACTGTTTTGAGATACTCCTGAAGAAGTCTCACGTTCACATCATCAATATCTGGTCGCTTGCGAAACCTGGAGTCGAGAGCGTATCACGAAAGACCCTCATCATCCCATCTTCACCGGTGGCATCTCCCCTGCCACGCCTACGTCTCCCCCTGCCACATCCACTTCTGCCCCGTGCCACGCCCATCTCCGCATCAGAGGGAGCATCTTCTCCTACGTCTGCCGTTTCACCATCATCACCGCAACCTGTTTTACCTGCATCAGGCCAACAGAACAACCATCAAACTGTATAGATTCAAATGATTTCAATGACTTACACCAAGAACTGTCCACAGAAAACAGCAGCAGAAGTGAAAACACCTCTCACAAATGCTCCATCGAGTATAAATTCGCGATGCCATTGAAAGCGAGGTGGTGCAAGACAATTATTAGGACAAGAACCCGAACTTGCAGATAGCGATACGGCAGACATCCATTGCAAATAGTAATGCACAGGCATCTCTTTCTAATAGTGATGCACAACGCATCCCTGTGCTGATGAACAATCGTCACCATCACCAGCACTAGATCTTGCCCTCATCAACTGCTCGATTCCGCCGTTGTACCTCCATCGCGCCGCTGACACTCACATCGCCGCTACCAGACCGCAACCGACGCTAACGACCCCGGTCGCCACTCCGGGAGTGCGACACTGACATCCCCAGCCCCCTTGGGAGGGGTGACTCTGCGCCTCCCCGGCGCCCAAGACTCGTCTGTCGTTGCCCCTGCAGTGCCTCTGTCCCCTGTTGCCCAGTTGTTAGCGTCTCCGCTTCTCCTGAGGCCGTCTGCGGCGCCCCAGTGGCGTCAGAGATTCCTGTGTCGTCCGCTTCCCCGACGTCACCCCTGATGCCTGGATCTCCAACCAGCGTGGTCGGATTCTGTTGAGGATCAGGAAGGAGGAGTATAAGATTCAGAGGATAGTCAGCTGTAATAATAAATAATGATAAATCTTTATGATAGCATTTATAGTTGGTGCTGTGTTTGCAATTTACAAGATAAATATTAAAATATGTAGAAATTTATTATTAAATTACTATTCAATACATATACAAATCTACAAATTAACTAAACCCAAGTTCTTATTAAATCATCAATTTTACTAAAATCGAATACAAAGTACAAGATATAATTATAAAAAGTGTAATTAGTTATATTCTATTAAATTATGTATTTATTGACATTAACTTGTTGATCATTAACACTTACCTATCTCAGAAAAATGTGACAATTTGTCAAAAAATCTATCTTGAGAGCCTTATTGATTATGAATTGGCATGAGATTTAAAGGGGAAATATACTTTCACATTTTTTTTTGCCATCAACAGAAGGTGACATACAAATTTGTTCAATTTTCTTGAAAAGTCATATCTGTTGAGTGGATCATTCAAACTTGCTCAAACAGGATTTCTAAAAATATGTTGGGTTCACTCAATCCACATTAATGTTTGAGGAAACGTCTCCTTTAAGTGGCATGTGATATCATACTTCCAAAAGTAAATTTCAAAACAAGCATGTACGTTTCATCAAAAGAAGTTTAACTTCATCTACCTTAACAACAGAAAAATTCCATTATCTCTTCAAAACAATTTGACACTTCCTTTGGTCATGCTTCTATTGAGATCACTTGTTCATGTTGTATTTCTCCATTTCAATTTGTAGCTTTTTAGGTCTGATCCCAGAGAAACAAGTCTCCTACTCACTGGTGATACCGGTTATGATATGTACTTACGAGAGGCACATCGGAATGTAAGTGTTAACCTTTTGACCTGTGAGGCGTTAGTCACTAGATCTAGCAGCCTTTGGTTTGTTTTGATAATTCTTTGATCTGTTTTTAGAGTATGTTCATTTTATCCAAGAAGCCATGTAGTCTGATTGTACCAGGCCCTGGTAGTTCTTTCCCCATGGGTATGTGAGAAAATCTGAATGTTTTAGGTGTGAAAGGTTCACAACTTCCACTTGTGTGTGCTAAATGCACAGATGGATTCAATTACAATTTATTAGTTTTACAATTTTGTGAGCTTCAAAATAAAACTAATTAAAAAATTGATTTGCCTGCCACTATAATTACAATAACAATTACTTTTGTTAAGTACAAGTACAATACAATTCTTTCTATTTTAGCACAAGATTATATGTTCAAGAAAATATCTATCTTCAGTGAAAATTTGTTGACTTTTCATTGAAGGTATTTTTAAGGAAACACATTTCACTTACATACCATAAGATATTGATATGTTTCAAAGAGTAAATAAATTGTTTGGCATAAAAATTGTAAAAATTAATTAAATTGTGTTAAAGTTTATAAGAAATGTAACTAAAAAAGTAGTTGGGCCAATTACATTCCATTTTCAATTACAATTATATTGCCTTCAAGAAATTCAATTACAATTACTTGAAAATTTGTAATTAATTACAATTCACATTCAATTCAATTCAATTTAGAGTTCAATTTTTAAGTAAATTAAGAAATTTTATTTGTTTGTTTGCACATGTACAATATTGGATTACGTATAGAAAATGACAAAAAGAAAAAACAAAATAAATAAACAAGGAATTATGTACAATTACAAATTTTGGTTACTCATGCCTGGCTAAATAACTCATAAATCTGTGTCTTTATAAGAAACTGCATGTACTCTGTTATTTCTTGTTTCATTTCTTCTTTCACAGTTTAGAGAATGTACTGTAAACTGTCTTCCATACGACTGGCCAAACTATCCGAAATCACTGGACAGGTGTTCACCGTCAGATGTCTTCTATGAGGGCGCTTTCATCAAAATTCTTTTTGATAAACTTTCCAGAATGCTGGATCAGGTTTGTGGAAAATTTTATGAATTCATGAACCTGTAATGTACATTGCCCTAAGTCACCAGTCCTCTTTTTTTTAATATGCAAATTCTGTGTTCTTCTGTGTTCTGAACTTCAAATTCTGTGTTGTTCAGTGACATGCACAAAACATATGACAAAGCAATTGCCATTAGTAAAAATCTATTTAAAAGTAAAATAGGGAGTATCAGAAAAGGTCAAATTTCATGTATTATTATTGTTAATAATAATAGTAATCATCATCATCATCATCATCATCATCTCTTATATAGTGCTATATCTATCTAGTTACAAACTACTAAGAGCACTTTCTGATCTCATAGTATTAGACAAAAATAGTTTGAACAAACCTAACTAAAGGAAAGATAAAAATAAAAATAGTTTCATTGCTGCAGTATAACTCCTTTCCTGGTCAGCCTATGAACTTTTCACCCCACCCTCATCGGTAGTATTTATTTCAAACTCCCTGATTTTTTTTTTGTTTGCCTTGATTTATTTCGACAGACGTATGAAGTCAACCTTCAGGTGACCTCCGTTCTAGCCAAGATTGCCTTATACCCTCACCCTCACATCCATGAATTCCTTCTGGATCCGTTCCTGTCGGCTGAACCAGGATGCAGGACTCTCTACAGTGTGCTTGGCAAGGTTGGTGGTCTCAACTAGGGCTGTATTATTCCATTGATTTTGATATCTGTATAACTGGGATAGCAAATTGGTCGGGTATGAGGTAACCGTTTGCAGAAAAAAGACAAAATAAAGTGATCATAACTTGGTAGGCTGGGTTTTTTAATTTGCCACACTAAATCATTTTTGCGCTCAAATTTGAGTCAGAACTGAAAATGTGTACATAAGAATAGGTATTACAAACACTGGGGAATCAAACCTGTGTGACGTATTGTTAAATGATAAGAACCATAAAACGATTGAAATGGTATCGATCGTATTTTGGTAACACGTAGTCAGGCTCTTCAGTACAGTGGATGTAGCGTTTAACCTACAATTGTGAGAATTTGGTAGAGTCAAGACCAGGTAGCAAGAAGTATTGCTTTAACCGTTATATTAACGCGGGGGGGGGGGTAGGCGGGGGGTGTGCAATTTGACCCCCCCTCGACGAAGGTTTCGCGACCATGCGCCGGCCGCAAAATTTTTACCGCGGTCGCTGCGCCGGACTTGTTTAGTTTCAAGTCTTGCGCATCGTGTTGAGGAACGGTCTTCACGAAGTAAGTTGGCAGTAGCCGCTTACGACGCTGGACCGGGCTTTATAGCATGGCATGTCAACCAAAAAATTCGTCAAATGAACGTGAGTTGTGATACAAATCAATGGAGAATTGTGTTTGTCGGCCAAAAATCATAATATGTATGGATTATTTTTTTTTTACTGCGTTTGAAATGGAATTATTTATGCGTTTATGTTCCAAAGTGTCCCCAACAAATTTCATCAAGAAAACAATACGAAACAGAAAAGCGTCAAAAAACAGAAGAAGAATACATAAGAAAATTTACGAAAACAATAAAGAAATACATAGAAATTAATTCCCCAATTCGGCAGATGTGGTTTTTGGTAGGAAATTGTTGAAGATGTCGAAATATGAATATTGTTCACGAAAAATTAATTCGTACTAGCGTGGTAATAAGGTGAGGTTATAGCGAAAAACACAAAGGATCGATAGACTTATTTGATAATAATTACTGAAAAAATAGAAAATAGTAATTGTTTGAAAAATTTTACATACACAGTCGTATGATAGTTTACATCCGTCTCTACACGCAGCAATTTTCGCGGCGATTTGCGCGTCGGCGGCCGAGATCTCGGGCGGTGGGGGGGGGTGGGGGTCAAATTGACCCTTCCCCCCCCATAAAACGCGGTCGTGAAATAGCCAGTTAAATAGGGTTAAAATTTGACAATATCGCAACTGCACAAGGGGTGAGGATTTGACATGTGAGCTTAATCAGCATGTATTCAGTTTCTTACTAGATGATTAACAAATCAGGTCTGTCAATAAGGGCTTACAAATTCATATGCAGTGAGATGTACTTGGCTAACATTCTGTTTTATTTTTGCAGTGCTTATTTCAAGAGAACCCGACTTATTCACCTACTAAACTTTTATGAAAAGTGAAGATTTATGATGATCATTTACATTACAAATGATTTACTATTTAGGTGATCGATAAGTTCTTGGGTGTTGCAAACTGGACACAATTAATATCATTGTCACCTTCATTCG
>JZLH01S0341477.1:4918-17617 GCA_001188425.1 Eucidaris tribuloides
AACTCCGTAAGAATTAATGGCAGCTTTCTTTGAAGTACATGGTGGACCACTTGCATTTCAAAACAGTAGCCTCTAATGGTTTTCTTGTTAAATAGATTTCAGAAATCTCTTTACACTTATTTAAAATACATGAATTCAACTTGTGAATCCTGTCTTTATAATTGGGAAAGACAGAACACTACTCGATTACTGTTCAGCAAAAGCAAGCAAAAGAGGGGTTTAATCCTATTGAAGAAGTCCACACACACATGACACAAACTGTGACGTCATGCATATACATCGTCAATTGAGCCGTGAGATGTAAACAAATAACCACGTGGATTGAGTATCACCCGTGGTATAAGATGTTCTTGTTGAAAGAGTTAGCGTTAATTTTACGGGGTCCTTGATACGGGTGAACTTGCAGTAATGATTGAGATAACTTCTCACATCTATACAGAACAACAAATCCTGTCATTGATTGAAATTTATTGACCATAAACCGTTAAAATTCTCATGATTCCTCCCGATTCTTGCAAGTCTTAACCAATACCCTGGGACCATCAGAGACTCAAAGCGATTT
The DNA here is from genome assembly GCA_001188425.1 of Eucidaris tribuloides. Classification (NCBI taxonomy): domain Eukaryota; kingdom Metazoa; phylum Echinodermata; class Echinoidea; order Cidaroida; family Cidaridae; genus Eucidaris; species Eucidaris tribuloides. Next base: position 5,481 of record JZLH01S0341477.1, read on the forward strand.
CTACGCTTCACTGACATTAATGGTGCGCGTGCAACTATCAAACGGGTATTACGTCCATCTTTGTCATCGTACAATAGATGGCAACATGTCAGGTGACCTTTGCACTGACTATTTCAACTCCGTAAGAATTATGGCAGCTTTCTTTGAAGTACATGGTGGACCACTTGTATTTCAAAACAGTAGCCTCTAATGGTTTTCTTGTTAAATAGATTTCAGAAATCTCTTTACACTTATTTGAAACACATGAATTCAACTTGTGAATCCTGTCTTTATAATTGGGAAAGACAGAACACTACTCGATTACTGTTCAGCAAAAGTGAGCAAAAAAGGGGTTTAATCCTATTGAAGAAGTCCACGCACACATGACACAAACTGTGACCTCATGCATATACATCGTCAATTGAGCCGTGAGATGTAAACAAATAACCACGTGGATTGGGTATCACCCGTGGTATAACATGTTCTGATTGAAGGAGTTAGCGTTAATTTTACAGGGTCCTTGATACCGGTGAACTTGCAGTAATAATTGGGATACCTTTTTCACATCTATACAGAACAACAAATCCTGTCATTGATTTAAATTTATTTACCATAAACCGTTAAAATTCTCATTATTCCACCCGACTTCTGCAAGTCCTAACCAATACCCAGGGACCATTCAGAGACTCAAAGCGATTTCTACGCTTCACTGAGAGAGAGATGCCGTGAGATGTAACCAAATAACCACGTGGATTCGGTATCACCCGTGGTATAACATGTTCTTATTGTAAGAGTTAGCGTTAATTTTACAGGGTCCTTGATCAAACAGCTATTTTTCACATCTTTGTCATCGTACAATAGATGGCAACATGTCAGGTGAACTTTGCACTGAATATTTCAACTCCGTAAGAATATATGGCAGCTTTCTTTGAAGTACATGGTGGACCACTTGTATTTCAAAACAGTAGCTTCTAGTGGTTTTCTTGTTAAATAGATTTCAGAAATCGCTTTACACTTATTTGAAATACACGAATTCAACTTGTGAATAGTGTCTTTATAATTGGGAAAGGGAGAACACTACTCGATTACTGTTCAGCAAAAGCTACCAAAAGGAGGGGCTTAATCATATTGAAGAAGTCAACACACACATGACACAAACTGTGACGTCATGCATACATCATCAATTGAGCCGTGAGATGTAAACAAAAAACCACGTAGATTGGGTATCACCCGTGGTATAACATGTTCTTATTGAAAGAGTTAGCGTTAATTTTACAGGGTCCTTGATACCGGTGAACTTGCAGTAATAATTGAGATAACTTCTCACATCTATACAGAACAACAAATCCTGTCATTGATTGAACTTTATTTACCATAAACTGCTTAAATTCTCATCATTCCACTCGACTTCTTGCAAGTCCTAACCAATACCCAGGGACCATTCAGAGACTCCAAGTGATTTCTACGCTTCACTGATATAAATGATGCGCGCGCAACTATCAAATGGGTGTTACGTCACATATTTGTCATCGTACAATGGATGGCAACATGTCAGGTGACCTTTGCATTGAATATTTTAACTCCGCAAGAATGAATGGCAGCTTTCTTTGAAGTACATGGTGGACCACTTGTATTTAAAAACAGTAGCCTCTAATGGATTTCTTGTTGAATAGATTTCAGAAATCTCTTTACACTTATTTGAAATACATGAATTCAACCTGTGAATCCTGTCTTTATAATTGGGAAAGACAGAATACTACTCGATAACTGTTCAGCAAAAGCGAGCAAAAACAGGGGCTTAATCCTATTGAAGAAGTCCACACACACATGACACAAACTGTGACGTCATGCATAATTCATCAATTGAGCCGAGAGATGTAACCAAATAACCACGTGGATTCGGTATCACCCGTGGTATAACATGTTCTTATTGTAAGAGTTAGCGTTAATTTTACAGGGTCCTTGATCAAACGGCTATTACTTCACATCTTTGTCATCGTACAATAGATGGCAACATGTCAGGTGAAGTTTGCACTGAATATTTCAACTCCGTAAGAATATATGGCAGCTTTCTTTGAAGTACATGGTGGACCACTTGTATTTCAAAACAGTAGCTTCTAGTGGTTTTCTTGTTAAATAGATTTCAGAAATCGCTTTACACTTCTTTGAAATACATGAATTCAACTTGTGAATAGTGTCTTTATAATTGGGAAAGTGAGAACACTACTCGATTACTGTTCAGCAAAAGCGAGCAAAAAAGGGGTTTAATCCTATTGAAGAAGTCCACGCACACATGACACAAACTGTGACGTCATGCATACATCATCAATTGAGCCGTGAGATGTAAACAAATAACCACGTGGATTGAATATCACCCGTGGTATAACATGTTCTTATTGAAAGAGTTAGCGTTAATTTTACAGGGTCCTTGATGCCCGTGAACTTGCAGTAATAATTGAGATAACTTCTTACATCTATACAGAACAACAAATCCTGTCATTGATTGAAATTTATTCACCATTAACCGTTAAAATTCTCATCATTCCACCCGACTTCTTGCAAGTCCTAACGAATACCCAGGGACCATTCAGAGACTCCAAGCGATTTCTACGCTTCAGTGACATTAATGATGCGCGTGCAACGATCAAACGGCTATTATTTCACATCTTTGTCATCGTACAATAGATGGCAACATGTCAGGTGAAGTTTGCACTGAATATTTCAACTCCGTAAGAATATATGGCAGCTTTTTTTGAAGTACATGGTGGATCACTTGTATTTCAAAACAGTAGCCTCTAATAGTTTTCTTGTTAAATAGATTTCAGAAATCTCTTTACACTTATTTGAAATACACGAATTCAACTTGTGAATAGTGTCTTTATAATTGGGAAAGTGAGAACACTACTCGATTACTGTTCAGCAAAAGCGACCAAAACGAGGGGCTTAATCATATTGAAGAAGTCGACACACACATGACACAAACTGTGACGTCATGCATACATCATCAATTTAGCCGTGAGATGTAAACAAATAACCACGTGGATTGAGTATCACCCGTGATATAACATGTTCTTATTGAAAGAGTCAGCGTTAATTTTACAGGGTCCTTGATACCGGTGAACTTGCAGTAATAATTGAGATAACTTCTCACATCTATACGGAACAACAAATCCTGTCATTGATTGAAATTTATTTACCATAAACCGTTAAAATTCTCATCATTAGACCCAACTTCTTGCAAGTCCTAACCAATACCCAGGGACCATTCAGAGACTCGAAGCGATTTCTACGCTTCACTGACATTAATGATGCGCACGCAACTATCAAATGGTTGTTACGTCACATCTTTGTCATTGTACAATAGATGGCAACATGTCACGCGACCTTTGCACTGAATATTTTAACTCCGTAAGAATGAAGGGCAGCTATCTATGAAGTACATGGTGGACAACTTGTATTTCAAAACGGTAGCCTCTAATGGTTTTCTTGTTAAATAGATTTTAGACATCTCTTTAAACTTCTTTGAAATACATGAATTCAACTTGTGAATCCTGTCTTTAGAACTGGGAAAGACAGAACACTACTCGATTACTGTTCAGCAAAAGCGAGCAAAAGGAGGGGCTTAATCATATTGAAGAAGTCCACACACACATGACACAAACTGTGACGTCATGCATACATCATCAATTGACCCGTGAGATGTAAACAAATAACCACGTGGATTGAATATCACCCGTGGTATAACATGTTCTGATTGAAAGAGTTAGCGTTAATTTTACAGGGTCATTGATACCGGTGAACTTGCTGTAATAATTGAGATAACTTCTCACATCTATACTGAACAACAAATCCTGTCATTGATTGAAATTTATTTACCGTAAACCGCTAAAATTCTCATCATTCCATCCGACTTCTTGCAAGTCCTAACCAATACCCAGGGACCATTTAGAGACTCAAAGCGATTTCTACGCTTCACTGACATTAATGATGCGCACGCAACTATCAAACGGGTATTACGTCACATCTTTGTCATTGTACAATAGATGGCAACATGTCAGGTGACCTTTGCACTGAATATTTTAACTCCGTAAGAATGAATGGCAGCTTTCTTTAAGTACATGGTGGACCACTTGTATTTCAAAACGGTAGCCTCTAATGGTTTTCTTGTTAAATAGATTTCAGAAATCTCTTTAAACTTATTTGAAATACATGAATTCAACTTGTGAATACTGTCTTTATAATTGGGAAAGACAGAACACTACTCGATTACTGTTCAGCAAAAGCGAGCAAAAGGAGGGGCTTAATGATATTGAAGCAGTCCACACACACATGACACAAACTGTGACGTCATGCATACATGAGCCGTGAGATGTAAACAGATAACCACGTGGATTGAATATTAACAGTGGCATAATCTGTTCTTAAGATTCCGCGGAAATTTTACAGGGTCCTTGATACCGGTGAACTTGCAGTAATGATTGAGATAACTTCTCACATCTATACAGTACAACAAATCCTGTTATTGATTGCGATTGCGACGTCACGGGTCAGCCGGAAAATTTTCAACCACTGCCGAACTCACGTTTCCATACTTCTCCGCGAAAGTTACTACTTGTCAAACCGCAAAAATTACTCAAAATCTTCCTCGTTTGTACTGTACAAGTGTGAGTTCCGCCCAGGAGACATTTTCGACACGAGAAAACAGGTTTCTAGGACATATTCACGCCCAAGCTACGATACCTGGTAGCCAATTGCCGCCGCGTACTGCATCCCAAGAGCCGCTAGAAGCGGGTGACGAACGACCAATAGAGCAAGAACCGCATCCGGTCAATCAGTTCATCAGCAGATTCAATACCTAACCGTAGACGGAATATCGGCCATCGTAAATCAGGCAGTGGGCGGAGTAAAAGCATATACCGACAAAGCAATAACAGTTCAAAAAGAGCAGACAAAGCAGGTGCTTGAAACGTCGAAAATACACTAACGACTCAAAGGAAATCAAATCCAGTTTGAATTTAACTCTTCTCAGACTGAGTTGCTGCAAAAGGCCATATCGCGCCTGGAAACTGGCCCGGGTGCCGTAGAGTCAGCCAAGTCCATACTGGATGAGGCTGTGAAAGAGCTCAAGAAAAGAAACAAGTTGATCCGCATAGCCGACAAGTTGGAAGACGGCTGGAAAGTCATCGAGGAGTATTTATCGGAGGAGTTGGACTCGAGCGGACGCGTTGTGCAAGAGCTTTGATATCGAACATTGGGGGGTCTCCGCCGAATTCTTCCGTTATATTGACACAATTAGGGGTCCACGAAATTCAACTCAAAAGACTGGTGCCCTCATACAAGTCACATAGACGCGTTCTCTACTAGTTGGGTACATGATAACAACTGGTTAGTACCACCCATCGCACTGGTAGGGCAGGCAATAAGGCATGTGTACACTTGCCGGGATCAGGCTACTCTAATTGTCCCATCATGGCCCCTGCCCCCTTTTGGCCGATTTTGTTTTCAAGCGAATATTCTGGCATACTGAAGCACGTAATGACATTTACAAATCCCACAGCTATATTTGTGCAGGGACACAATAAGCAGTCTCTTATTGGGTCAGATAAGTTCAAAAGCCCAGTATTATGCGTCAGGTTGGATGCAAACTATGTCTAAGAACACTAGACAAAAAAAATGCATGTAATGTACTTGAAATAAGGAGATATGTTATAACAAGATTAAAAGTCCTCATAGACATGGTGCGTACGGTTCCCACCGGGGAAGTTGTATAACGGAGAGTATGTCTTCCTTTTCCCACTGGGGATGTTGGAAGTAGAAGAGTATGAATTATGGATTATTGACTTGTATTCGGACGGACAAATTGTTCTGAGGAAGTCATAAGCGGGAGTGTATGTCCTCACTTTCCCACTGGGGATATTGGAGGATGGACAGTATGAATGACTAATTAACGAATGTTAGTTGGGCTGCCAACTCAGTAAAAGTCACGTGACTCGTATGGAGACCGCTATTCTATCTCTATATTCTTTTGCCTTCTTTGATATTTTATTCTCTGGAATTCAGGTTTCAAACAACTTTGACAACAGTAATGTCGGTATCATGAGCAGGCAACACAGTCAGGAAATACGAAGGTGCGTTTTCCTCTTGGCAGTTGTGGTGTATGCAGAATTGTGTTTCGGATTTACATGCAAATCGGCAGGACATTGCCAGGTATTTTGTTTCGTTGTATAACAGTGATGCACCCTATGGCAGGATTGAAACTGCGTACTATGCAATCAAATGGAGATATGATTGTCGCCCTCACTTGTCAGACAATCCATATAAATTTCTACGATTACTGTTGGATGGGCTGAAAAGACTTATACCACATACCACAATCCGAAAAGAACCAGTGACTCCGGACATGTTACTTACAATAGTAAACAAATCAAATACCAATAGTCTACAAGATGTCAGAACGTGTGCTATGCTCTTGCTTGCTTATGCAGCCTTCCTACGATATGAAGAAATGGCAAACCTCAAAATTTGTGAGGTCGAAATGTCCTCCAATTCACATGTTAAGTTGTTCATCGAAAAGAGCAAAATGGACCAATTTCGGGATGGGGCTCGGGTAGTAGTTGCCGCAACAGGAAGAAGTACATGTCCAGTCGCAATGCTGCAGAGATACATGAATTGCGCTGGTATCTGTGATAAACTATCAAAAAAATATCTGTTCAGATCGATTGTTTTCGTGAAATCCACGAATACTTAAACACTGAGATCACGTAAAATGTCATACACCCGTTGTAGAGAACTGTTCAAAGTGACATTGGAAGCCATTGGTGTAGACTCCAAAAAGTACGGTCTACATAGTCAAAGGGCAGGGGGTGCCACTGCCGCAGCTGCACTTGTGGTGCCGGACCGCTTGTTTAAGCGGCAAGGGAGGTGGAAAACCAACTCTTCCAAAATGTGAAAGAATCCCTAGAAAATCAGACGATGGTGTCCCTATAATAGTGTCTCAAAATATTGGAAAATTATTTTGTCTTGATGTTAAGCGTCAGACAGACAGTATGTGGACAGAATCATAAATCTTACTTTTCAACGTATATCATCAACAATAATTATTTTCAATTGTTAACTTGAGATACTACAAACAATGTGTCAAATGACTATCAAAAAAAAAGTATGTTCAACGTGATCTGCTCGTTCTTTATTCTTGAATTTGGGAGAGTGAGTGTTCTCTTGGTGTCTCGTCGTTGAAGATCGGTGCTCCCCAAGGTCAGTGTTTTATGTTAATTTGTGTAAGCAAAAGGTCGCAGGCTCAAGAGAAAAAGTTTTATTTTCATTTGAGCTTGCGAATTAGAAAATAAAACATATTGTTACAACAGTGAGCGTTAATTTTACAGGGTGGGGTGAGGGGTGGTTGGAGTGTTGGGGGTATGGAGTGGTGCGGTAATGGGCTGTAGGCATGGGCGCAAATCCACGCAAGAATGCTATTCATGTGGGGGGACACCTATTGTTGTCCCCCCCCCCCATGAATAGCATTCCTGCGTGGATTTCCGCCCATGGCTGTAGGGGTAGTTAGGGTAGTGGGGTGGAGGGGTGGTAGGGTGTTGGGTTTAGGTAATCCTAACACACCCCAACCTTCACCCCCACTACCCCTTGTGGGAGTGAAGGGGTGGTTCGGGTGTGTTCTGGTTACCTCAACCGACCACTCCACACCACCACCACCCTACACCCAACCACCCCAAACCCCACACCTCATATCCATACTGCTCTCACATCCCAACACTTCCACTAGGCTACTGCACCCCTCACTCCCACCACGCCGCACCCCAACCAACCCCCGCACCCCCATCACTCCTGCAGGCCTGCACTACCTCTTCACACGAATACGTCAGTCATTCATGCTTTCAGTCAAAATCTTTCATTCACATATTTCAATCCCACCAAGCTTCACTCAAAATCAAAGAGAGCTTTAATTTGTTGTACACAGTGGATTGATAACCAGTTCTTGCGCAACTAATTTTCAGGTCCTTTACAAAAGTGGGCAGTGTTCACTCCAGCAAGACACAATTTCAGACTTTTGGGTGTCATATGAAAGAAGAGATTTTGAGCTTCCATATACATAAACATTTTTCAAAAACAGGGAAATAAAATTTATTTGGGGGGCATTTTAATTTTGTATCGTTTTTTTTCTGGGACACTCGGTAGTATTAGTAGTAGTAATGCGGGAGTATAGTAGAAGCCTAGTAGTAATATTAATAATTGTAGCAGTAGGTGCAGTAATAGTAGTAGTAGAAGTAGTAGTAGTAGTAGTAGTAGTAGTAGTAGTAGTAGTAGTAGTAGTAGTGGTAGTGGTGGTAGTGGTAGTAGTAGTAGTAGTATAGTAGTAGTAGTAGTAGTAGTAGTAGTAGTAGTAGTAGCAGTAGTAGCAAGAGTAGTAGGTGATGGTGATGGTGGTGGATCGGTGGTGGTAAAGGTGGGACGATGACAAAAACGATGATATTACTGCATGGGAGCGCGGTTTGCTTTTTTTTTTTATACAGAGCGCGTCTCCTCAAAATTTGAGCCAAAAATATGCACCAGCTTACATCATGAAAAATAAAACAATGAAAAATACAAAACGTCCCTACGCGAGGTGGGGGCCCCTTCCCATATCTTTCACACAGTAATTCCATACCTCGTACATGTATTGTTTCACTGCCATACCTAGTGCATGTATTGTATCCCTACCGTGTTTTTGGCAAGTGTTATGATTGGGATCTTAACCCATCCACGTAAAATTCCACGTTTGTTTTTTTTTTTCAACTTACGAAGTAGGAGTAGAAAAATAAAGGAAACTAGTTCAAAAACAAGAGGAAAATGTTCCCTTCAAACTGAGCCTGTATTCGTCACAGTCCAATGTACGAGCCACTGGGCATGTATTGTGTATTTGTGTGTATGTGTAGGTGTGTGTGTGTGTGTGTGTGTTTGTGTCGGTGTATGCGTGCGTAGTGTGTGACGGTGTTGGTGTGTGTCTGTGTGTAAGTGAGCGTCTGGGTGTATATGTGTGTGTTTTTGTGCGTGTGTGCGTGTGTGTGTAGTGTGTGCATCTGTGTATTTGTATCTGTGTGTGTGTGTGTGTGTGTTTGTGTGTGAGTGTGGTTTTCCATATTATATATATATTTCCCATATATCGTGGTCAAAGTACAGAGGTAGTAAGTAACAACACACACACACACACACACATTATTATTCTAGACTTTTAGGATAACCCGGGATATGTCATCGGTTTTAGTTGTACACATCACAAGTCTACTACTACTATTACTAATACAGGTGTGTGTGTGTGTGTGTGTGTGTGTGTGTGTGTGTGTGTGTGTGTGTGTGTGTGTGTGTGTGTGTGTGTGTGTGTGTGTGTGTGTGTGTGTGTGTGTGTGTGTGTGTGTGTGTGTGTGTGTGTGTGTGTGTGTGTGTGTGTGTGTGTGTGTGTGTGTGATTGCAGGGTTTGTTGGCTTATGAATGGCTCGCAAGTTCCTGTTTGCATGCGTGCCAAGGTGAACAAAGGAGACAGCCCGTGCCAGGTCAAGTTCATCAGTTGACTGATCAAAGTCCAATAGTCAAAAACCCTTGTACATATACAGTGTACGTTTGCAATGTACGGCTCGTTGTTCAAGTCGACGTGTGACTTCAATACACTAGACGATATGTACGTCCAGCAGCTGTATTTGAATATTTGAATTGGTATTGCGTGTTCTTTCTTCTGGCGAATATGTCCACTCTCACTAGCGAACTACAAAGTGGATCATCCACAAATAAGACTCTCGTTCAGAGAAAAAATGATGGCACCCATACGACGAGTTTACCGTATTTGATCGCTCACAATGAGATAACCAACGTCGAGCAACTGATACAGTACTTAGATAGCGCTGATGAAGGATTCGACATCAATGGGACGGACAAAGAAGGGAGGACGGCATTAATGGTCGCCTGCCGAGAGCTGAGGGTGGACATTGTGAAGGAATTGTTGACAAGAGGGGCTGATCCTAACCTGGTTTGTAGTACTGATGGAAATACAGCATATCATGCCGTCTGCGAAGTGCATCAGTTACATAAGGATCCAATTCTAAATAAAGATGGTGAGGTAGTTTTCAAAATTAATATGAGAAGCCCAATCGGTAATCAGCGCCTATCCAGAATGGCGAAACTACTTTTGACAGTTGGTGCTATCCAAAAGGTAAACAATATCGGATTATCACCGCTGATGTGTGCCGTTTTGAACTTAAATTGGCCACTTGCAACAACGATTCTTTCTGAGGATACCTCAGTCAGCAAAGAAGAGCGCATTAATGCTCTTGAAGCAGATGGACTTCGGCTAGCTTGGACTGGGCTTGAAAAGAAATGCTTATTCGTGGCCCCTATCCCCCTAGCATTTATTCATGCGATTTTCGCGAAGCCATGAAACTTCGTTTTGAAGATACAAGCGCTGTCGTCCACAAACATCTCTCACCTGGCAAGGTTTATCGTGGTCACTCTGAATGTACAACCCTCGAGGAGTTGGATGATATCAAAGGAAAGCTGGCCTTATTGAAGCTGAAGCTATTCTAAGTCGTGAACGATTCATTCCAGATGAGATCAAGTTCCCTTGTCTGTGGCGATATGTCTTTGATAGGTACTTGATACTAGATGTGAGTGACTTAAAGACGCCATAACTCTTCTGACGCAGAGCTCCACCGACTGACGTATTTAGAAACCCAATACATTGTTCAGGTGGTTGATGAAAGGCTTTCTCGTTTTGAACGCCATCGCTTAGGCATTACCACAGAGTGTGGGGTGGTTTTTTCGAACAGGTTGTAAAAGTCCTTGCCAACATCGAATCAATTACTCGAAATCACTGGAAAAAATTGGCAGAACATCTCGGAGCAATAATCCTAAACTTGTTTGGAGGCCAGATGAGACAGTGGATTATATTTGTAATCTAGTTGAGACGACAATAAACGATCTTTGCAAGAAACTAGATGAGCCATTCGCACCCACGAAAATACAGTCGCGTTTCAACAATTCCCGGGATTCTAAGGGCATTGCCGAATTTCTACAATTACAAGATCGCTGAATTAGACAATCAGAAAAATGATATTTATAGGACCATTCTTCACCGTATGTTACTGACATCATATGAAGATATTTCTTACAGAGATGAAGATGGGAATAACCTGCTACAGAGAGCTATTCTGATTAAACCGTGGGACATTCGCTGCGTTACTAGTATACTGGTTAGGCATGGATGTTCTGTAAATCAAGCGAACAATCACGGTAAAACAGCAATGGACCTTGCCAAGAATCCGTGGTTCAACTACCGGGAGGAGTACAGCTCATTCGTGTATGATCATAACATGACTGGAGTATTAGAGTCACTCCAAAGGTGTTTGAATCTCCAAGAACTAGCGGCTAGAGCCGTGCTTCGACACAAGATACCTTATCGAGATGTCCTTCCCGAGAAGCTGTCTGAACTGGTGGATGGAAAGGAGTTCTTTTCTGAAATCAAACCAATTCGTGACGGAATCACTGCATATTCACCAGACGAATCTGATAGTGACGACGAGCTGGACTTTGGAATATTTGATTGACATGTTATATCATGATTCTGTAGTAATTGTTGATGTCTTTTGGACTTGTATTAGTATTGTTGTGTTATTGCATAAAATACACATACAAATAAATGATTATTTAACAATTTGGAATGAACAACCTGTTAAAAACCTATTCGAAATGTCACCTGGTTCAAATTGGTTTCAGTGGGATACAACTGGTTTCAACTGGTCCCAGTTGAAACAAGTTAAAACCAGTAGAGGTTGACGTCTTAGTTAGTTGAAACCAGTAGAGGTTGACGTCCTAGTTAGTTGAAACCAGTTATTAAATGGACCCAGTTGAAACTTAGATAAAACTAGTTAAGATCCCAGTTCGTGAAATCAGTTATCAAACAATGAAACCAGTAGGCTTGATCCACTCATGGTCCTTTTTGAAACAAGAAACCAGAATGTATACTGGTCCTAGTTGAAATCATGAACTGGAACTATAGTGGAAACTTGTACATCAATTGTTATAATTTGAAACCAGTACATCACCTGGTCCTAGTTGGATACAGTACCTCTAATGGTAGCAGTTGAAATCAGTACATCTATTGGTCCAAGTTAAAACCA
>JZLH01S0341477.1:18049-30793 GCA_001188425.1 Eucidaris tribuloides
GTGAATTTACGTACCGCAAATTTGACAAGCAAAATTTCAGTCATAATTTAATTTATCGACTGTATCGACACATCTGGAAATTTGTGCACTATCCAAGTGCATCACTAATTGGTTCAATGACTTTCAGAACGAAAATCAATTCAAGATCGTACCTTCCAACTGACAACATGCACATCTATTTTTGTTTTATTATCTGCTCCTTTTTCAGATTTGCACAAATTACAACACCTACGCTTACAACCAAGATTCTTGGATAATCAACACCATTATAATGTGTTTTGGCATCTGTTGTCATATTTCGATCCTCTCTTCAATTCCTTCAACAATATATTTTCTGAACCTGCCGGGAGCTGAGGGTGGACATTGTGAAGGAATTGTTGACAAGACTGGCTGATCCTAACCTGGTTTGTAGTACTGATGGAAATACAGCATATCATGCCGTCTGCGAAGTGCATCAGTTACATAAGGATCCAATTCTAAATAGAGATGGTGAGGTAGTTTTCAAAATTGATAGACCATTCAGTGATCATCGCCGATCCAGAATGGCGAAACTACTTTTGACAGTTGGTGCTATCCAAAAGGTAAACAATATCGGATTATCACCGCTGATGTGTGCCGTTTTGAACTTAAATTGGCCACTTGCAACAACGATTCTTTCTGAGGATACCTCAGTCAGCAAAGAAGAGCACATTAATGCTCTTGAAGCAGATGGACTTCGGCTAGCTTGGACTGGGCTTGAAAGAAAAATGCTTATTCGTGGCCCCTATCCCCCTAGCATTTATTCATGCGATTTTCGCGAAGCCATGAAACTTCGTTTTGAAGATACAAGCGCTGTCGTCCACAAACATCTCTCACCTGACAAGGTTTATCGTGGTCACTCTGAATGTACAACCCTCGAGGAGTTGGATGATATCAAGGAAAGCTGGCCTTTATTGGAAGCTGAAGCTATTCTAAGTCGTGAACGATTCATTCCAGATGAGATCAAGTTCCCTTGTCTGTGGCGGTATGTCTTTGATAGGTACTTGATACTAGATGCGAGTGACTTAAAAGACGCCATAACTCTTCTGACGCAGAGCTCCACCCGACTGACGTATTTAGAAACCCAATACATTGTTCAGGTGGTTGATGAAAGGCTTTCTTCGTTTGAACGCCATCGCTTGAGCATTACCACAGAGTGTGGGGTGGGTTTTTTCGAACAGGTTGTAAAAGTCCTTGCCAACATCGAATCAATTACTCGAAAATCACTGGAAAAAATTGCAGAACATCTCGGAGCAATAATCCTCAAACTTGTTTGGAGGCCAGATGAGACAGTGGATTATATTTGTAATCTAGTTGAGACGACAATAAACGATCTTTGCAAGAAACTGGATGAGCCATTCAGCACCCACGAGAAATACAGTGGACGTTTCAACAATTCCCGGGATTCTAAGGGCATTGCCGAATTTCTACAATTACAAGATCGATGAATTAGACAATCAGAAAAATGATATTTATAGGACCATTCTTCACCGTATGTTACTGACATCATATGAAGATATCTCTTACAGAGATGAAAATGGGAATAACTTGCTACAGAGGGCTATTCTGAGTCAATCGTGGGACGTTCGCTGTGTTGGTAGTATACTTTTTAGGCATGGATGTTCTGTAAATTATGCGAACAACCGCGGTAAAACAGCAATGGACCTTGCCAAGAATCCGTGGTACAACTATCGGAAGGAGTACGATCATGACATGATTGGAGTATTAGAGTCACTCCAGCAAAGGTGTCTGAATCTCCAAGAACTTGCAGCTAGAGCCGTCCTTCGACACAAGATACCTTATCGAGATGTCCTTCCCAAGACGCTGTCTGAACTGATAGATGGAAAAGAGTTCTTATCAAAAATCACACCAATTAGACATGGGTTGACCGTAAATCTTTCGGGGATTTTGTTAGCGATTTATAGGCCATAATGCTGATGTTGATTACGTAGGTGCCGTATCTTTTTGCTATTTCGTAAACAAATGCTTTATGCATGAACAATTCAACGTTTTTGTTTATGGAGGGTGTATTTTCAAATGTAAAAATTATTATTCCCATATATTTGTTCGTGTTTCTCCTGCTGTCAAGTTTAAAATTTATTTATTTATTTATTTATTTTATTCATTTATGCATGTTCACAATTCCCAAATAATTACAATCCTTGTCACATTGTCACAGGAGCATACAGAGTACAAAGGAAACAAGGCTGTTATACAATCTTTCATATGTCACAAATTACGTGTATGCGAAATACAAGTGCAAACATGTACATGCATAGGTGTGCATGCAGCATAAGCTTAGACTAGAACTTGAAACGATGCAACACAATTCAGATACTACAAATCAGACAAATCTGGCATTGCAATCAGATGAATATTTACACTGTTTACACAGCAAAAGAGAAAGTAGAGAAATTAAAAAATAAGTATATAGAATGAGCAGGAGTGTCATTAACAATAACGAGAATCATTTGTTGTCGTGTAATTTCCACATAATGGCAACAAAAATATATTAACTGTTTAACATATTCAAGCCGCAATCATGTATAAAAAAAATTTGAGCAGCATTGACATTGACTGTGGAATCAATACAGGTAAAAAAGGTTGACATATTTAATTTAAGAATTGTAACAATTGCTAGAAAATAACATTTCAAATTATAACACATGCAGCCTTCTTCCGAATGACGCGCCCGCGCGGGGGAAGGGGGGGGGGTCGACTCTCCACATGGTTTGCTGCCCACCTGTGTCCAACAACCTCAGAAATGCACCCTAAACGGTGTAATTAACCTACATAACCAAGTGCAAACCCTAAGTGGCGTAACACATGAGAAAAGCTACCCTAAGTGGCGTGATTCCCATGAAATCTACCAATTCTGATACCCTAAGTGCAGTGTACAGGGAGATCGCATGTTTAACACCCTATAGTGACGTAAACAGTGAGATCAACTAATTGGATACTCTACCCTTCTCATATAATACATTTTATTTTGCGCAACCTAAAGATGTTCACTCAATAAATAATTTTAATAATTTACAAACGTTTATTTGGAGATGATATTAGATTTACTCAAATTTGCACAAATGGTGTAATGTATATAACCAAATAGGTAACCCTAAATGTCGTGACATGTGCAAAAAGGCTACCCTAAGTGGCGACTGACGGTGAACGGTGCTGATCCAAAAGACGTCGACGACGCCCGAAGGCTGGAAAAGGGACCATTTTTAACGCTTTTTCTGGACGTGGGTGCGGTAGCAGACCGTCTGGATATTCCCCCCCCCCCCCGATGACGCGGTTGCTTGACCTAAGACCTTATTTATCACGTGGTGTATTTCAGTTTAATTTTTACGCTGGTTAATGACAACAAATATGGCTGGCGCAATGTGGATAGAATCACTGGGGATGACGCTCATGGAGTGGTCAGTTCACTTGTTTGTAAGGAAAACAGAAAGCCATAATAAATTATATATGATTGCTTTACTATACTTCATGCGAAGTTAAACGAAAAGAACAACTAAAATGAAATAACAGAGTCTACCGTGAACTGTTGCTGATCGACAGTAGTAGTTGTAGTAATGGAAGTTATAGAATCAGAAGGTTCTAGATGATTTCCGTGACACCATACAGTCCGCCAGTTGGTAGGGTAAAAATTATCTTAGGTTAATGCTTCATCATGGGAAATTCTGTCAAAGAATAACCCTTTAAAGACGATGCGCAAGTGTACTTTAAATGTTATGTTTTCAAAAAATAGGTTCAACATTTCACCTTTAAAGGTGCAGACCAATGTCACACTGGAAGCACCTTTACGGGTACAACTTTGAACCTTTAAGACTATAAGGTGCAAAGTTGCAATTAAAAGGTGCACCCAGTGTGAAAGGTGCAAAACATTGCTAAAGGTAGCCTATACAAAGTCAAACCTATTTTTCTTAGTGTGTATAATGAAACTGATATTTTGATGTTACGTTGTCAAATAGAAAATGACTTTGTCGAGAAAGATTTACAATAATTGCATAATTAAATGGCCAGAATAATCGTAATGACAAAATGTTACAGTAATCCATACGAGGTCTACGTTTGGGTTATATTAGGTACGTTATAGCCCACTTTTCAAGTGGGTCAGTGCCCCCCCCCCCACCCGGGGGGGGGGGCAGTGTCATTACAAGGTGTACACCATGTGCGTGTACAAAAAAAGGGCAAAAAGGGTGTTTTTCACAGTCGGGCGATGTACTCGCGTACATTGAAAAGGGTGTCAAAATCGCCAAAATGAGGAAAAAAGGGATATACTTTTAACAGAATGTTACTTTAAAATGGTATCTTCTCAGAATTGAACGTCTTGTTTAGGGTATTCTGAGATCGACAGATAATTACTTGTGGTAGAGTCCATTTTGAAAGTCAATACACGCGCATAGTGTACACCTTGTAATGACACTGCCCCCCCCCCTCCTCCCTTGGGGGTAAGAGGTCTCGCTTGCCTCTTATTATTCACAAGATAAAATTCAGTCTCCCATTTTACAATAGATCAATAAATCTCCACTAAATGACTCATTTTTGACTCACTGTACGATAACGTTGGGTGTTGCACACTGCAATATATTAACAAACTGAAATTGCTTGAGTCCAATAAAGGCAGTGGATCTCATTCGCAAACATCCCCGCAGACCAGGAAAAGATAACCCATGTCCTGAGGCTTTTGATGAAGGGCATGTCTGTGTAATCTGGGGGTCAGTGATTGCCTAGAATTTGAAAAATGCAAAGGAAAAACAAGAGCCCTTTAGTGTACGTTCTATGGTAGGATTTTTTTTCGCGAGAAAAAAAAATCAAATGAGTCTATCAGTCACTATAATTCCAGCAAAACTGAGTTTCTAGCTCTTATATTTTGCTAAAGGTTCCCAGATGGCATTTTCTTCTAAATGGCATTGTATTTACACAATGTGAATTTTTAGGCATGTAAAAGAGATCCCCTACCTTTAAGCCATCGCAAAAAAGTTAAATACTTGATTTGAGGCGGTCTTCCAATGTTAAGCGTTTGTAATTTTAATTTATCCAAACCTGACTTAACAGACCGGTTTAAAATCGAAACCATGGAAATTATTTTTTTTACGGTATTGAATGTGTTCCAATAGAACATGCGCAATTGTATTTTATTGTATTTTGTCGTTTATCAGTCTAGTTTAATGATATCTATTCCTTATCAAAGACACTTAGAGCATGGAGGATTATTTAGCTCACATTTTTTTAAATGGAGGTCATTGTCAACTTGTGCCTTTAAGAGGCAGAAAGTTGCTGAATTTGTCAGTGGTGTGACTATACCTACCTGTGTCATACATTATCACGGTTGTTTCTGTAAATCTGACAGCCATAAAGATGATCATGATAAAGGTGAGATATCTGCTATTTAATAAACATACCGAAAAAGTTGTGGTAAAGTACTACTGGATTGCAATTACTGGTACTGGTTTGAGAAGTAATATATAGTAGAGCGATATCGTGCCAAAGAATTTGGGTCCAAAATTCTCGTGTTCTTTGTCGATATCCTTCAAAAATATCAATATGTCTACCCTGACATCAAGTTGATTTAAATAAAAGCAAAACAATGAGCGAAACATATTAATGAAAGTTTGGCGAAAATCCACCAAATATAGTGGAGTTATGAACGTTTGAAGTTTTAAATTTCTGACGTCATATAGGAACAGCTCACCCATTGTCATGTAATATAATTCCATAAAGTGCCATTTTCTCAGAAAATTAAAATGACGTTGCATGTGCATTTCAATACATAATTAGAAATATGATTTTATACATGCTTCTATGAAAATTTTCATAAACCAAGACATAATGGAGAGCTGCTCGTATGTGACGTCACAAAATTACAACTTTGAAAGTTCATAACTTCATGTTCTTAGGTGGATTTTCGCCGAACTTTCATTAACATGTTTCTCTTATTGTTTTGCTTTTATTTAAACCAACTTGACGTCAGGGTGGACTTTGCCTTAAATTTATTGAATTATGATGATGAAGAAAATGTAATTCCGTAGACCTTGCAAGAGTGAAAACCGTTTTTTGAAAGAATGTGAAAACAGCGATGAAGGAAAAATGGCATTGTAACTACCCCTGTGAATGTATAATTGTGTGGATAAATAGGGTGTGTGAGTGTGTGTGTGTGTGTTTTCTGGTGCGTGGGTGCCTATGTGTGTATGGTGGGTGCTTGTATATGCTTGTGGTTTGTGTCCGTATGTATGACTTATGTTTGAGAGTTGGTAGGTGCATTTGGGTATATGTTTTTGTATTACATGTATGTGTGCCTGTGTGTTTGAATGTGTGTGCATGTGGGTCAATTTGTGCTTACCTGTGTGTGTGTCTGGGTATATTTGTGTGTGAATGTGTGTGTGTGGGTGTGTGTGAGTGTGAATGTGTGTGTGTGTGTCTGTGTGTGTGTGTCTGTGTGTGTCTGTGGGTGCATGTGTGTATGTGTGTGTGTGTATGTGTGTGTGTGTATGTTTGTGTGTGTATGTGTGTGTATGTCTGTGTGTGTATGTGTGCGTGTGTGTGTGTATGTATATGTGTGTATGTGTGTGATGGTGTGTGTGTGTATGTGTGTGTATGTTGTGTGTGTGTATGTGTGTGTGTGTCAGTGTGTGTATGTGTGTGTGTGTATGTATATGTGTTTGTGTGTGCATGTGTGTGTGATGGTGTGTGTGTGTGTGTGTGTGTCTGTGTCTGTCTGTCTGTCTGTCTGTCTGTGTGTGCATGTGTGTGTGATGGTGTGTGTGTGTGTGTGTGTGTCTGTGTCTGTCTGTCTGTCTGTCTGTCTGTGTGTGATTGCAGGGTTTGTTGGCTTATGAATGGCTCGCAAGTTCCTGTTTGCATGCGTGCCAAGGTGAACAAAGGAGACAGCCCGTGCCAGGTCAAGTTCATCAGTTGACTGATCAAAGTCCAATAGTCAAAACCCTTGTACATATACAGTGTACGTTTGCAATGTACGGCTCGTTGTTCAAGTCGACGTGTGACTTCAATACACTAGACGATATGTACGTCCAGCAGCTGTATGTGAATATTTGAATTGGTATTGCGCGTTCATTCTTCTGGCGAATATGTCCACTCTCACTAGCACACTACAAAGTCGATCGTCCACAAATGAAACTCTCGTTCAGAGACAAAATGATGGTACCTATACGAATAGTTTGCCGTATTTAATCGCTCATAATGAGATAACCAACGCCGAACAACTGATACAACACTTAGATAGCGCTGATGAAGGATTCGACATTAATGGGACGGACACAGAAGGAAGGACGGCATTAATGGTCGCCTGCCGAGAGCTGAGGGTGGATATCGTCAAGGAATTATTGACCAGAAAGGCTGATCCTGACCTGGTTTGTAGTACTTATGGGAATACAGCATATCATGCCGTCTGCGAAGTGCATCAGTTACATAAGGATCCAATTCTAAATAAAGATGGTGAGGTAGTTTTCAAAATTAATATGAGAAGCCCAATCGATGATCAATGCCGAATCAGAATGGCGAAACTACTTTTGACAGTTGGTGCTATCCAAAAAGTAAACAATATCGGATTATCACCGCTGATGTGTGCCGTTTTGAACTTAAATTGGCCACTTGCAACAACGATTCTTTCTGAGGATACCTCAGTCAGCAAAGAAGAGCGCATTAATGCTCTTGAAGCAGATGGACTTCGGCTAGCTTGGACTGGGCTTGAAAGAGAAATGCTTATTCGTGGCCCCTATCCCCCTAGCATTTATTCATGCGATTTTCGCGAAGCCATGAAACTTCGTTTTGAAGATCCAAGCGCTGTCGTCCACAAACATCTCTCACCTGGCAAGGTTTATCGTGGTCACTCTGAATGTACAACCCTCGAGGAGTTGGAGGATATCAAGGAAAGCTGGCCTTTATTGGAAGCTGAAGCTATTCTAAGTCGTGAACGACTCATTCCAGATGAGATCAAGTTCCCTTCTCTGTGGCGATATGTCTTTGATAGGTACTTAATACTAGAGCCAAGTGACTTAAGAGATGCCATAACTCTTCTGACGCAGAGCTCCACCCGACTGACGTATTTAGAAACCCAATACATTGTTCAGGTGGTTAATGAAAGACTTTCTTCGTTTGAACGCCATCGGTTTCGCATTACCACAGAGTGTGGAGTGGGTTTTTTCGAACAGGTTGTAAAAATCCTTGCCAACATCGAATCAATTACTCGAAAATCACTGGAAAAAATTGCAGAACATCTCGGAGCAATAATCTTCAAACTTGTTCGGAGGCCAGATGAGACAGAGGATTATGTTTGTAATCTAGTGGAGACGACAATAAAAGATCTTTGCGAGAAACTGGATGAGCCATTCGGCACCCACGAGAAATACAGTCGCGTTTCAACAATTCCCGGGATTCTAAGGGCATTGCCGAATTTCTACAATTACAAGATCGCTGAATTAGACAATCAGAAAAATGATATTTATAGGACCATTCTTCACCGTATGTTACTGACATCATATGAAGATATTTCTTACAGAGATGAAGATGGGAATAACCTGCTACAGAGAGCTATTCTGATTAAACCGTGGGACATTCGCTGCGTTAGTTGTATACTGGTTAGGCATGGATGTTCTGTAAATCAAGCGAACAATCACGGTAAAACAGCATTGGACCTTGCGAAGAATCCGTGGTTCAACTACCGGGAGGAGTACAGCTCATTCGTGTATGATCATAACATGACTGGAGTATTAGAGTCACTCCAAAGGTGTTTGAATCTCCAAGAACTAGCGGCTAGAGCCGTGCTTCGACACAAGATACCTTATCGAGATGTCCTTCCCGAGAAGCTGTCTGAACTGGTGGATGGAAAGGAGTTCTTTTCTGAAATCAAACCAATTCGTGACGGAATCACTGCATATTCACCAGACGAATCTGATAGTGACGACGAGCTGGACTTTGGAATATTTGATTGACATGTTATATCATGATTCTGTAGTAATTGTTGATGTTTTTTGGACTTGTATTAGTATTGTTGTGTTATTGCATAAAATACACATACAAATAAATGATTATTTAATAATTTGGAATGAACAACCTGTTAAAAACCTATTCGAAATGTCACCTGGTTCAAATTGGTTTCAGTGGGATACAACTGGTTTCAACTGGTCCCAGTTGAAACAAGTTGAAACCAGTAGAGGTTGACGTCCTAGTTAGTTGAAACCAGTTATTAAATGGACCCAGTTGAAACTTAGATAAAACCAGTTAAGATCCCAGTTCGTGAAATCAGTTATCAAACAATGAAACCAGTAGGCTTGATCCACTGGTCCTTTTTGAAACAAGAAACCAGAATGTATACTGGTCCTAGTTGAAATCATGAACTGGAACTATAGTGGAAACTTGTACATCAATTGTTATAATTTGAAACCAGTACATCACCTGGTCCTAGTTGGATACAGTACCTCTAATGGTAGAAGTTGAAATCAGTACATCTATTGGTCCAAGTTAAAACAGTAGGCCTACATAATGTGCCAGTTGAAACTAGCGCATCTACTGTCAAAGAGGTTAAAATCAGTTTGGTTTCAGTTACGATATAAAAAAAACTCTTAATAATTCCATTTCTGCATTATGAGCTGAATGAAATAGTATCAGACTGCTTTAAGGGCGGAAGGAATAAACTATCTAAAAGATATTGGATTAGCAATAGATGATAAGAAAAAAGGCAAGGCGTATATTTTATATATTTTGAGTCTTACCAGTTAAACAAAGTGAACCAGTCGCATAATAATTTATATAGACTCATTGCTCATAATAATGGAATATTTTTGTTGATACTCAGGTTCTTTCTCCTATATCTCCAAAATTTTCAAGACGTCTTTATTCTCAAAAAAAAACGGCGTTTGTGAAGGGCAATTGTTGGAATTCTCATGTGACGACTTCAAGTAAATAAACAAGAAATACAGTTTGAGCGCAATAATAATTATATTTCTGTTTTTCTAATCACAAAAATCATGAAAAAATACATCTAAGTAACAGTATAAAAACAGATAAGAAGATATTGATTTTTAAATCTAACTGGCACTATCATTAAATTAACATCAGAAATTGTCTGTTACCAGTCCTAATGAAAGTCACGTAACCACCACGTACCAAAAACAAACTCTCATACCGCCATTTTAAGCACAGGTTCTTAGCGTCGGTTGGACCTAGCAAACTCAGCCCCGCCATTCCTGAACTACTTAGATATAATTGTTTCACGCTGGGGGAGAAATATTATACCCAGAGTAGCTGTTCACGGAAAATAGCAACTTCTAAATGTCTTTAAGTAATTCCATAATTCGAGCAATAGATGCATTACATTGCTTGCTGCAAAATTGTATGTTTAATACGGGTTTATGGATAAATATATAGAACATTGTCATGAACCGAATCATGAATAATTTAAATAGCAGTTCCTGACCACCAGTACGGATTTGTTGCCAAGGCAGTTCTGTTCTTAATAAATACTAGGCGTGTCGTTCAACAACAACAAAAAAAATACGATTATAATAAGAATAGAACATGATGTCCAATATAAACTACGAACCAAATCCCTTTGTTACTATAGTGAAGTTGAATACAATGCCAAATTGTAATGGAAACTGACGTAATTTTCATATCACTGTGAATGACGAACACAAGGTTTGTTATTCATGGGCTTTTTCTCATAAGAAATTATTTGGTTCAGCTGTTTCAAAGTATTTTCTTATTCTCACTGTCACTCTATCTAATTTCTTTTATTATGTAACCTTTATTGTTTACTCGTACGCCTAATAACTGTAATACGAACACAACTGCCAGGAAACTCCGTACTACTTGGCAGTCTATGAAATAGTATTTAAGACGGCAGTATACCAATTATTTGTAATTAAAATGGATCATTTAAACAGAAACTTGATTGAGTCGCATTTCAATCCAGACACGAGTTATATCTCTAGCGTTTGTATTGAAGTGTGTTTAACACCACTGCACTGAAAAAATAGCTCTGTGCTACCAAATTGCAGTCAGCGTGGCGGGGGATATTAATATATCAATAATATATTATATAGTTAAATTATATTTGGACAGTTTTGCTAAGAAAAACTGATAGACCGATTTTGGCCTGTATACCAGCATCTGCTAGGATCGATCATTAGGAATTCAGCAACTTTTAGATATATGCTGTGTAATGAATGTATGGGTTTTGTGTGTGCGCGCGCCAGCGCGTGATGTGTGAATGTGGCCATCGTGCGATCCGTAGTGCGTGGTATATGTTTATGTGTCTGTATCTGTGTTTATGACCTCTCGTCGTCTAAATGTGTGTGTGTGTGTGTGTGTGTGTGGGTGTGCTGTGTGTGTTTGTGTGTGGTGATGTGTGTGATGGTGTCTGTGGTGTGTGTTGTGTGGTGTAATGTGTGTGTCTAAGTCTGTGTGATTTGGGTGTGTGACATTCCGTCATGGCATGTCAGCTATTCAAATCAAGCAAAGAGATTGACAACGGGATTCCATCAATCTCCACACTTCACAGTGTTTTTAAGATAATTAAGATCCTCTCCCACACTCATCTCTCCCTACTCTATCTGTATCTCGTTTCTCGCAAATTCTAAAAGAATGAAAATACAATACGCACGCAATAATGCATTGGCACGACAATTACTTTATTCGTGTCATCAATTTTTTTTACAAAGACACACTACCACACATACGATGTCAATATGAATGCTGTCAGATAATGCCGGACAGAGTATATCTCAACCCAGAACTCGATGAAACTGTTTTTGTAAGACTTACCACCGTGCCAAGCTCTCCAAATACATAATTCGTACCTCGCTACTGTGAAGGCAGTCTGTAAATTACCTAGGACTTTTAGAGCGTCAGAAATTGTACTTGCGCTTGCGCATCTGGCCCTAGTCCGGGGGGGGGGTGTCCGGAACTACGCCTTGTCGGAGGCTGAAACCTCCTTAGTCGCCTGTACTGTCGAACGCTTCTTCATTGGTTGTGATATCATCAGACAACTTTCGGTCACAACCACAATTTCAAGCGATCAGGTGGCTTTAACGTTGTCGTTGTCTTCCTGTGGGGCCGGCTCTACTCTATTATACCCGTCCGTCAGCATCTTTGCTTACAGCGGTCTAATGTAGGGGCTGCATTTTTGGCGTTGTTGGGGAGTCGGAGCGTATAAAACAAAAGATATGCATGACTGGAAACCACTTCACACGTCGCGATCGGAGTCACTCTGCAAAATAAAAGGAGGAAAACATTGTGAAGAGACAAACTCGACCAAAATTGACGAATATTCATAATTATTCTAAGAAATAGAAGGTGGAAAATAAATACAACCATAAGACCCTGCACGTTTGATTATGGAAATGTAATAACCTTGTATTCATGTAGCTAATCATTATATAACTTATGTTATGTTTATTATCTATGTATTGTATATTTATTGTAAATATCATGTATACTCTCCTACCCCGTCCCCGAGAGGGAGTCGATAGAGGTAATGATTTTTTTAAAATCTATCGATCTATCTATCTATCTATCTATCTATCTATCTATCTATCTATCTATCTATCTATATATCTTTCTATCTATTTATCTACCATCCACGGGAATAAGAAGAAGGGGTAAGCAAAATTTGTACACAAACGTATACGTAGACAAACGGGCGCAATCACACAAACACAGACAGACAGACACACACACACACACACACACACACACACACAC
>JZLH01S0341621.1:7020-25358 GCA_001188425.1 Eucidaris tribuloides
TCACTCAAGCATTTTGCCATGAGACTTGAAAATATTCTCTAAATGTCCCGTACGACACGCATGGAATCGCCCAAATGTTGTTACTATTATTATTGTTGTTCTTGTTGTTGTTATTATTATTATTATGTCTATGGAAGAAAATCTTGGGGGAAAAGGGGCAAAACATTTTCTATACTTTAATTAGAATCATAGGGGGTGACCGCCCCCGTCCCCTAGCTCCCCCTACCCCCAGCCTCTGCTCTGCATGTAACTAATCCCTATCTCCAATCCGTCGGTCATGTATCTGTCACAGTTTGCAAATCTCATGGTAATCCGGTTTGACTGATGAGGTTTTAAATTCTCCCAACTTGGATGACATTTTATTTATGTGTGTACTTTGCGGTAATTGAATATGTTCCTTGCTGAAATCACAGCATATTCTGACCATGAAGGCTGACTATTATGACAGTGTCTGGGACCGGACTGTGGTTGGGAGACTATATTTGCTATTTTTTCACGGGCCAGTCATGAGCTACAGGTAAATAAAATTTATAATATCATTTTAGCTTCACAACCATTGCTTACTGGTTATATATTTGGATAATGAGGGATTTACCATCATCTCTGCAAATAGTTAAAGTAAAGTGACCAAAAGGCATATTTCTGTAAGAAATGACATGAATGGTTAGCTAAAAGCTACAAATTTGAAACAGTTTTCAATCCTCATGTTCTGTTAGTGGTTGGTTAACCTTTTTTGATGAGAAAGAAGTATAAATGTAAATGTCCTCGATGAAACCTTAAGGTAAATGACATGATTGGGGGTAGTCCTCAACTTGGGCTGAAACTACTCTAGAATCAAGTAAACTATGCAAGAATTCTCCTGTGATAAATCTTCGTAGGTCCAGATCGTTGACTCATTCTAAAATAAACAATGTCAATATCACTCATAGCATGTAAACCTGCTGTGTGGCTCTCTATGGGGCTTATTTTTATTGTCCCTGGATAAAATTAAGATACTCCTATGTTTATGCTTGTTTCTCCTTAAGTAAACAAATTACAGACAAATCCTCCCAGGTGGGAGATCCACTCCTGCTAGTGTATAGTTAGTATATATTTCAACTCAATTGGTTCTTGAGGCATTTTCAAGTGTTCCTAATCATGTCACTAACCTTTAAGGAGACTCTTACATTGTATAAAAGAGAAATTATGTAAAGGAGACAAGAAAATGTTTCTTTAAAGTCCTTTCAAAGAAATTGTCACCTTGATATACTCAGTATACCGATGACACCTTTTATCTTCGTAATGTGAGATTTAGGCATATACGTTAAGAGACCTGTTCGGTTCCGAGAGTGTGATGTGCACCATAGCTGGGAGGCTTCTAGAGCACAACAAAAGATATTAGGGCCGTCGTCAAATAGAAATTTCTGTTTCGACATGTCACCTCAAATATTTAGCCGACAGGCACAGCTGTCGACACAACAATGGTCAGATAAATTGGGACATTGAATTCATAAGACAGTCTTACACCACCGTAACCAATAATGTTTAAATACACCTGTATTGTGGCTACATACTACAGGGGATAATTAGCCTGCCAGGGGGCCCCAATGATGACTGACATCGCTATTGAAAGCAGCATGTGGAATGTTGAATTTTGGACTTTCAATTGCCTGGCTCACTGCCCCCGCATTCACATCTGAGTCCCGCTTATCGGGGGCATTTTGCGATGTCTTATCTTTTTTACGACCGACCGTTCACATTACATTCGAGTGTCCCCGCTACACAGGGACAAATGCTGTGCGTTAGGTCACCGTACGTGGCGCTGTAGGGCGCGCCCCAGAGCGGTCTCTAATAAACCCGCTCTGGCACGCCCTGGAAAATACTAGTGCGCCAAACTCGTATCTTCTCTTGAAAGACTGTGGAGTCTATGTGGATTTAATTCGCTATTCTTGTTCGAAATTACTTGTACATGATATTACGATGGATGAAGTGTTCTTCTTCGCCAATTTAATTGGATTTCTTGGCTTCATGCTCGCCCAAATGGGTGGCATGTTTCAATTTTGGCCAGCGGAAGTACTTCGCTACCAGATTTTACGCATGCGCATTTATGACAAAAACAGCTGCGCGACAGCTGTCCCCGTGAAATTTAGGTCCCGTACCCACCACGTTTCGCGGGGGCAGTGGGGAAAGTCCTGTGACGCGTTCACATTACAGATTTCACGGGGAAAGTTCCACTTATCGGGACTTTCCCCCATAAACGGGACCTGATGTGAATGCGGTGTGTATGACAGCTAGGCTTAACCACATCGTCAATTTCCGGGGAACCAAGATTCTTATGGTGTAGATTACACTCAGAACAATGGTTTTCAATTTCTATAACCTTCTGCAAGCATGAGAAAGAAAAAAAATGCTTACTTTGAGAAGTGACTGCCTGCAGAGATGACATTGTTAGGTCCTGATTTATTACTTTGATACCCTGTGTGTTGTCGGTAAGATAAAATCTCGGTCGACATACATGTATCGTCTTTCAGTCAAAATACTGTTATCTCGACAAGCTTTTCGACAGAAGGCCTGTCGACGATGCCACTAAAAGATATGCAATAATCCAGGTTTACAGCTGTTTCTGAACTAAACAAATTTTTATGTTTTGCAATACTCTTGGAAGCCCCCCAGCTATGGAAGACAAAGTGATGTCTTGCTCTCAAAACAGAACTGGTGTATGATGATTCTTGTATCTAGTAAACCAAAGAGAACTTTTGCTGGGCTTGTGCCATGAGCGTCCTTAATTGGTGTGTGCGCTTTATAAGTTTTCACCATTGATATTATTATTATTTTTATGCATGATGTACATAATATCCATTTCCCATTCCTCCCCCCTTCCTTCCTCCACACAGAAATCCATGCCTGATGCCTTAAAACAACGACATACATTCAAATAAACATGGCGTATAATGATGGCAGGCTATTGCCCACCCACGCCGAAGTCGATATCTAATCTACTGTAAACAGCATTTTATTGAATTTCCTGTGCATGCACAACATTGTTCCCCTCCTGCATTCTGTGGCTGTACAGTGAATTCACAATGCATTGGTGATTTAAACTCGAAAGAGCCATATTCCTTAGACCTTTTCATAAAAGAAGAGTTGAATTGTGTACAAATTTCTTGCTTGAAGGTTGTTGTGAAAGCCCAAGGTATGGGGAAATCTTTTCCTCTTTCTTACTACACCAGTTTTCCTAAAACTAGAGTTGAATTGTGTATTTTGCGTGAAGATTGTTATGACAATGGCATATGATAGCCCAAGGTATGGGGGAAATCTTTTCCTTATTCGTACTAGACCCTTTTCATAAAAATAGAGTTGAATTGTTTACAGTTTCCCCTCCCCACCCCATAAAAATAGAGTTGAATTGTTTACAAATTTCTTGCATTAAGATCGTTGTGATGTATAGCCCATAATATGGAGTGAACCTGCACGATGTACTACTATTTGGTCAATTTAAGTATGCAAACTATATAAATAAAAGAAGTAGAAATAGAATAAGATAAAATAAGAAAAATATAACCCCCATGAATGAATTGAAACAAAGACGAAACAAAACCAAAAATAAAAAATAAAAGATAAAAAAACTCTCTCCTCCTGACATTTAATAAA
Organism: Eucidaris tribuloides; assembly: GCA_001188425.1. Classification (NCBI taxonomy): domain Eukaryota; kingdom Metazoa; phylum Echinodermata; class Echinoidea; order Cidaroida; family Cidaridae; genus Eucidaris; species Eucidaris tribuloides. The sequence continues at coordinate 10,651 of JZLH01S0341621.1, forward strand.
AACAGGAAAATGAACAATGATGAGTGGAATCAGTAGGTTATCATCAGTGGATTGTGTTGCCAATTTGTATATGTTGTACGTAATGTACATCAGCATTTTGAGAATACCGGCTGGTACACATATATTTGACAGACTGTTGTACTGAGAACTGGTACAGGAAGGTACAATTGCATATCAAAGAGGGTGGGGGGGGGGGGGGAGAGACCTGGGACCAGTTTCCCCTCCCCACCCCAAGTCCCAGAACCAATTGTATCTTTTTTTTGAATATAAATGGTTGACATACTTTCTTTTTGGACATGATAATGTTTTCCTCTCTTGAAATTGATAATGACATGATAAATTGACTCCTTCCCCCTCCCCCTCCCATCACGTCATCCCTGGTTCATGCTACTGGAAAGGCATCAAAGCAGACCTGTAGAAAAGCACCGCTGATATTCAATGAATATGAGTGATTTGTAAAACCTTGGTTGGATTTGAGAGATTTGAGGCCAATGAATTTGAAATATCAGTAATCCTCATTTAATTTCTGGAATTATTATAAATAGTGAGATTTATAATTTATGATGGCTTCATGATTGGATCTTATATGGAAATTGAATTTCTCCGAGTGTCATTACAGAAAGCCACCGATTTCCGCAGCTATTAAAATGTACATGTTTGAAAGATAATTGGATCAATTTTTTTCTTATCGACGATGAAAATTCAACAGACACAGTTCTGTCAGCTATTTTCAAATCAATATAAAATTCACTGCATTCTAAATTTTATTTGAAAGTATGAGGGGAGGAATATGATGTCGATGTTTCACACCTTGGCATTGAAGACATGACTGATGCATCACTACGTAATGGATGCAAGGGATCATATGATTAACACTTACTGTATGCCGCAAACTTCACACCTATGCATTCTCGGCACTTCGCGAACTTTGCATTTCACGCTCAAATGTTAAACGCTATTGAGCCCTCGTTGAAAATAATTCAGCACACTGGGTCATACCCCAGAGTACAAAGAGTTAATTGCCATTTATTGTGGGTGATCACAGGAATGCCTGCCACTGTGCCACAAGTGGCAGCCATTTACACTTACTCGTTGTACGACAGTAGCTGCAAGTGATTATAAGATTGCCTACCATTTGCTACAGAGGTGATTGCGCTATTGGTTGCGCCTTGTCTCAGGTGAACGTACGATTAATCAAAGTAGTGGTGTGATTGGTGGTACGTCAAATGGCGAACATGTTGCGGTAGTGTGACCACAAAGCACAACTCATATAGATCACTTGTTACTTGCAGTGGCGGCCCTTGTTGTACAAGAAATAAAATTGTGATTCATTGCAGTTCCCCAAGTGTAACCACCCAGCAAACACAAAACTTTCAGAAAACATTTTCCTTGGGTTCTAGAAAGGTCCGTACATTTTCCATATGTTTACGTCCTAAGGAAACATTTTTAAAACATTATAAGAATATCTTTAAATTTTTTTCTAAATATGTATATGTCTGAAAACGTTTTGGAAATATTTTCAAAATGTCAGCGAAACATTTCAAAATGTTGATGAAAAGTGTCCAAAAAGTCTTCAAAATGTTTTCTAGACGTTCTTTAAATGTTTTGTTTTCTCCAGGTTTTGGTTAATTTTCAAAGGTTCTACAAACATCTTTACATACTAAGGATGTTTTAGAAATGTTGTAATTACGTTTTCGAATTACGTTTTAGAAATGTCCGAAAGGTTCCACAAAATTTTATGTGCAGAAAAAGTATCATTGTAGAGCAGGCGTGTACTCATTTTTGTGAATGCAGTTTCTTCATCTATGCAAATGAACAGTGTCCTCATCTATTCTATGCAAATGATATGCAAATGAACAATTTCCCAATCTGTACAATTGAGAATGATGAGTAGGCCTACTGTATAAAGCAAACAAGAGATTCCCTGGGACGTGATCTTCCACACTTGAAAACACATGAGATTCGTACGCAGAACTTCACTTCAGCCGTAGTAATTGTTCTTTTTCTTCCCTTAAAGGCAAAGCATCTCTTTTGCAAGCCTAAAATTAACATTGTGAAAATACAATGGCCATAATATACTGTAGAAGAAAATACCATCTGTCTTCAGCAAAGTGTAGGAGCTAGAAACTCAGTTTTAGAGAAATTAGAGTAACCATTAGACTTTGATTTGAATTATTGTCTCATACGAGACAAAAATTCTACTTGTCTATTTATATTTTTTTTCAGACCTTTACAAATACACGTGTGGTCATCATGTATGATATTAGACATTTTTTTACACTTTACAAATGTTTTTTTGCCCATATACATTCACGAATATGACAACTTTTATGCAAAAGTTTCACACAGATCATAGATGTTTCATAGATCAATGCATAACTGAAATACATGAAATACTACTATACTGATTAAGTTTAATGAGTTTTGCAAGGAGTCTAACCACGGACCTACAACTGACTGTTACTCTTTGGTGGATTTTTCGAATTTTTGATAATTACTGATCTTCAGATTTCACAGACTTGTCCTTTATAGATAGTGTGAGGGCATGAATGAATTTTTCTGCACTGCTGGAGGGTGCAAATGAGATCCCCTGCCTTTAAATGCTTTGCTAATTTCTGCCTCTTTACACAAGTGGCTGCAGTAGTTAGAAGCACTTTCTACCCCCCCACGGGAGTCCTGTGTATATTTTCTAACGGCCCCCACAGGAGCACTTCAGGTGAACCGACATCAATTTTCTAAAAAGGATCCGCAACATTAACACTTAATGTAATAATGCAAAATGTACATAATAGACCAGAGTCAGAGATTGCTTTCACTCTACTGTGTGGAAAATTGGTTTCATTTCAATGAGTTTGATTGTGATAACATTTACTTTCAGGGCAATTTATCTTTTATTCTATTGGGGACGAAAGATTTTCCGTGAAATATATATTTCTAGTAATTAGTCCCTGTGTGTTCATTTTTTAAATAGGTATTCTTTTATTAAGATTTTGAATACAAGGTAACACAGAGCCCAGGATACCAGGGATGAAGTCGAGGCCGGCCTCGAGGCCAGATTTTGCTGGCCTTGGCCTTGGCCTCGGACCGAGTCATGTGTACAAAGTCTATGGGAACAATGTTTTTCCAGCGGCCTCGTGACTCGGAGTGGCCGGCCTCGACGACATCCCTGCAGGATACATGTTTTACAACAAAATACAGAGCAAAATTTACAGAAGCATATTTACAAATGAACATTAACAAAGGCTTTACGAATATAATACAAAGTTAAACGGTCTTAGAGTACAGAATATGGGTGGGATTGTTGTGAAAACAAATTGGGTCTGGGAGCAAAATCAGTATTTTTGTTGTGGCAATGTTTATACTGGATCTGATGCTACATAGCAATATTACAAATGCTCAGTGGCTGCAACAATGTTGTCCTAGAACTATGGTTTTGGAAGGTGATTTCAAGTCAACCACAAGTACATTTGTCATAGTTCAGACAAATATTGAAGTTAAAAGATAGTAAAATATTGATATCAATATGGATGGAACTGGAATATTTATTTGCTGTCAGAAAATACATGGATATATACACTGTATTTCCATGTACTGTTACAACTTCAGGGCAGTACTTCACACATTTTTTTTGAAGGGGGAGGGGAGGAGGTGTTGTTTTGTTTTGCACAATTTGAAGAAAAGGAAATATACAATATATATTATATATTATTATTATTTCGTATGTCAACTACAACTTCAAAACTGGCAGTTAGTCAAGTAGGTCACTTACATACATGTATAGCCACTGGGTACATTCAATTAAATTGTTCAAAATATATACATGTATATTTTTAATACCTGTGTGGAAAAAAAAACTGTACTGAAACCAATCTTCCATTGGAAGTATTTTCCCATTAGCTCCAAGATTCTGTAAATCCCATATCAAGCATAACAAGCATAATCATTATTCATTTTATATTTATTATCAAATCATGGCATCTTGCATGGACTGTAAGTACAACTATAAAAACACAGCAGTGCACCAGGCATTTGGTGATAAAAATAGCCATCCAAGGCAAAATCAATTGTTTATTGATTCAATTTTGGGTCATAAGCTACATCATTCCACAATAGCAAGGCGCACTGTACTCAAAACACTCTCCTTTGCACAGATTCCGCATATCCTTCAACCGTTGAGCCTCTATGTCCTTTACACACTGAGTCTCTCTAGGGACAGAGTCGCCTTGCACTAGCGTACGTTCTTTTCCGCGGGGGGGTGGGAGAGGGAGATGGGGAGGGACGACGCGGGAGGGGTGGGATGGGATTAGGGGGTGGAGTATAGGGAAAGGGAGTGGAGTTGGGGAGATGACGTGGATGGGTACATGTATGACTTTTAGTTTATATCACCAGGTATTTTTTCCTTCTTTCATTTTGAAGTACAAAAGTACTGCATAAAAGAACAAGATTAAGAATAACAAAAAACCCATAAACATGCAATCAAAATCATAACAACAACAACATTGATGATGTTTTGGGCATGTGTAAACAGAAGCATTAGAACTCTGGAAAGCAATATATTAAAACTAGTTCATGATGCAAGGTGCATACTTAACTAATTGGAGCCAACTTCATGTGAATCAATCAACATTAATTTCATATTATTATCTCTTTGAATAGAGTATGTAAAATGAAGTAATCACAATGTAAAATTTTCAATGTAGAGTACTGATCTGGAAATACACTGCGCTTACTTTTTCTTTATTAATGTAACTTACAAGTGAATAGTATATCCTTATTTTGATTCTCCAAAAGACATGAAAAATTATGAATACAATTTATAAAACCAAAGCAATAAAAACAACAACCAAAAAACAACAATGAACACAAATCAGTTTAGTTGAATTTGAATCGCAATTGTGATGCTAGTTTGCATTCACATGGGTGAAAATATCGTAATTAGAGAGATCCACGAATCCGTGATTGCAAAACACGTTTGCAATCGAGATTTGGCCTCTATGTGAGAACTGACTGGGTAACCACTTGGTACTGCAGTGGCAGACTTATCCCTCTGATGTTAATTTGCTAACTTCGTTTTCAAGAGGAGAAGTAGGAGAGCATTTCAAAATGTCATTGCCATTGCAAATTGACTTGGAAATCTCAACAAACTGGAGAAAAAAAAAAAACCCTGCTAAAATTGGCATGTCAACATTCTATACCCGGAAGGCAGCCACATCACCTGACACCTGTCTGCCGAGGTCACATGACTAGATGAGGACATACTATGGCATTTGTTAGTCTCCGTTCCAGACCATGTAACTTTTTCCACTCCCCCCCCCCCCAGACTACACTCACTCTCCGATTTTGTTTGTCTACTTGTTCTGCCTTTCAATGAGAGTACATCAATATACAGGGGGAGGGGTACAGTTAAAGCCTCCATTTTTCCGCGATATGGAAAACGGAGAAAAATTGCGGAAATGGGAAGTGTAACGCGGAAATGGGATATCATGAAATGTTGAAGAAATAACCTTAAAATTGTTAATAAATTACAAAATAAACAAATATTAGAATGTCTAAAATCATTCTTTAACCAAATAATACCATCACCAAGCATTAGAGTAACTTTAATGACCGTAGCAAACCCCTCTGCAGGCCCCTCTGCCGGCAGTTTTCTCACTACCATGACTACGGCTGCTTCATTTCACCGAGGCTGAGTTGTAATCATGCATTTTTTTTTTCAATAATGTGGTGTTTATATACGTAATTTTAAGTATCGCGGAAAATGGAAAATTTGAAAAACGGAATTTTGATTTTGTAAAACGGAAAAATGGAGGCCTTAGGTATAGTGTATTTGACTGTGTACTCATATACATATACTTTGATGTAAACAAAACTGATATTGTACATTTGCATAAATCCTATGGGGAACAACTCAATTGAACAGTTGATATAGCAAGAGGCAAAATTTCATTTTCATTGGGGGGGGGGGGGGAGAGAAGGGGCTGGGGGAGGGTGGGAGGAAAAGGGGTAGGGTGTAGGCTATGGAGTAACCGCAAAGTCATATTGTCACAAACAAAAACTGACATTGCAAATAAACCAGGGTACAGCTCAAATGGCAGTCTGACTGCTAGCAGAAGCGTGAAGTCTTTTTCCATGGGGAGGGGGGGGGCTGGTCGACGTGAAGGGAGGCAGAAGGGGGAGAGCATCGCTATGAAAAATAACCTCAAGTCACATTGTCCATGTAACTGCCTTTCTGCCGCCAAATGGCAAATTTAGAACCATGTTGATGATTGAGAAAGCAGACAGTCTTGATGCATTTCTCTTTGTATCTTTAAATAAACTCTTTCTTCTTTCTTCCTCTGATTGTTTTGGCCTCTGTGATTCAAGCGAGCTACTTAAAATAATCTCGCTCCAAATCAAATAAAAGACTGTTCACTGCTGTCACTTGCAGTATTTTGTCCAAAGCAAGAAGTAATGAGTATTCAGGTGTAACTGTCACCAACTCTTCTTTATTGTGTTTCTGCTACTTACAGCTGATGTCTGTATAAATCTTGCCATTACTGCCAAAATGCTGCTACTTTCACTGGCAGGGCTTGATGTCAGTGGCCTTCATACGGGAAGGCTGCACAATTTAAATGGGATGATTATTTTGAATATTATTTTATTTAGCTTAATTGATTTCCATTTCCCAACCTTAAATAAAAACCAATATAAAAATCATAACACTATTTTAATCAATACTGCAATAAATACATTGTTTTGCTGATAAACAAATATTTAGAATTATGAAATATTATTTCAATATATAACATTTAAGTGCATTGTTATATTAATAAACAAATACTTAAAATAATGAAATATTAATATAATAATAATGATTAATTGATATATTTATATTTATTCAAAATATTAATACATAACATTTGAGTACATTGTTTTGTCAATAAACATATTGAAATTATAAAATGTTAATAAAATAATGATAATGAATTAATCTATTTAGATTAAATCAGAATATTAATACGTAACATTTACACTTCATTTAATTTGATTTTATTCATTTTTATTAATTTCTAATCAAAAGATAATGTAACAATTGATGAAGAAAAACATGACTCAATTTCAACAAACACTAAGATAATTACAAAATATTGATTACAAATAAAATTGCATGATATTATACAAATGTGTGATGTATCACTTTGAATCATTATTACGTTTCTTTCAATAAACATTAATTATTTTGATTTTTTCTAAACCTAGTCATTAACAACATCTAAAATTCAATGTTATCTGCAATTTCTGGTGTAGTCCTGAGTAATGTAATGTACACATCTTATCAATTTCTTTGTCTAGATAATTTAGATGATTCATATATTATGTGAAAATCCCCTTAAGACCAGACCTACCAGTAATTCATTTCAGGACTGAGCCATTAAAGGCTGCTATAAACGTCCCTCTGTGTGTATAGAAGTCAGATTTTGTTATTGATGTTGGGTGTAAAATGCTTTATGCACTCGCAATTAATAGTGATTTATGGTCCAATCTGTTGTTCGTGGTATTATGGCGGGAGAATGTACAGTATGTTAAATGAAGAAAGGAAAAGTGTACATACTACATAGTGTATGTAGTGTGTGCATGACAGCCCTTTGCAAGAATAATATTTTCTTTGCTCCAGTTTACACATGGATGTGTTTATAATAATTCAGATAATGCACCATTTACTTATAGGAAAACACACAAACAATTTATTTGATTTTATTTTTGAAAGAAAAATTAGATTACACCTGTATCATTTGCAGTTATCTAATTTTTATCATTTTTTGTAATATAGAAAAAAAATCACCAACCTTTGAAATTAGACAGAGATTTGTAATGCACCTCAACATTCTACAAATAACAACAACAAAAACATCAACAAAAATATCAACCACATCAATATCATAAACAACATCAACAAAATCATCAACAACATCAACAACAACATCAACAACATCAACATCAACAACAACATCATCAACATCAACAACAACAACAACAACAACAACATCAACAAAAACAACAACATAATCAAAAGCATCAACAACACCAACATCAACCCCAACAATATAGTCAACAACAACGTCAACAACAACATCAACAACAACAAAACAGCAACAACAACAGCTGAAAAAGATAACCCACGAAATGCACATACATGTACATGGCATCCTTCCCTCATGTGATAAACATTTGAGTGTTTTAACACACAGCTAGATGCTTACCTCCAATTAAATAGTGTCCATGTATACTCTCACAATCACTAGTCTATGGTACATTCTGATTGGCTGATTAGGGTCACTAATATACAGTGCATTCTGATTGGCTGATTGAGGGTAGAGTAACCAAGCCGTGTCATTGGTTGGTTTGGCAGATGGGTGTTGATCAGACCAGATGGTGAGGAGTCCAACATAAGATGATGGAAGACCCATCATCAGTAAACATGTGCTCCTGGGATGAGTTCACATTAGTCCTGTTTGTAGTGGGAATGACACCTCTTTAATGTCCATGTTTTTGATTTCGTTAGAGCTGTATCATTTCGATTATTTCCAAAACTGGTTAACCTATTATGAAAACCGGTTAACTTGTTATGAAAACCACTTCACCATATTATGAAAACGGGTGGGTTTCGGTTAATGTAGAAACAATATTTAAACCTCTTTTTTGAAAAAGAATATTCTCATTCCCTGAAATAACCATGCCAACATGCTAGCATTCAAGGTGAAATGATATTTTTGCTTCACAACCATAGCTTACAGGTCAAATTTAAACAACATGTAGCCAACATGTGGTACATAGAACTTCTACATAGAATTTTGAAATTTTTACATAGAATTTTGAAATTTTGTCCAGAAAATTAGTTATTCTAATTTAGACAAAATTTATTTGAAAACCACTAAATATGTTTGTTTTCCTGCATTTGTCGAACGATTTTGATTGCGTGAATTTCTTTGCCAGATTCTGGATGAACACGACATCATTGAAATCAGGCCATATTTTTAAGATTGTGTCATTCATTTGCACATCAAAAAACACCTAAATGAATGAAATCAGCTGAAATCATATCCAATGTGAAGATTAATATAAATAAACACCAGAGACTTGGGGTAAAATATTGAGTTTTGGTGAAAATCTGGACAGGTAAACTTCATTCTTTTTCAAATTACTCAGAAGCAATTTCAAAAAATCCGTGATGTCAAACGTGCACGTGCTGTTTCAAAATTGTCCGATCAGCCGTTAGCCAAAGGTCGTGCGGAGGTTAGCCGTTTAACCAATCAGTGCGCTCCACTGGTCTTGCGATGATACACATAACCGCGATTCGCAGTTTCAGCAAAATTGAAACTCACGGAAAGAACAACATTCTGGTAACATGTCGTTATTAGTTTTTCTTATAAAACAACAAATTCATGATGTATGGATCTCAAACTTTCAACACACCATTTGTAAGTACTAAACTACCGTTTGGTATTGATAATGAAGGGAAGTAATGGACTTGCACATCCCTGACACAATCTGTAAAGAAAGATACATAAAAATATTATGAAATTTGCGTGCCGTGAAGTTTTTGAAATATAAACGACGAATCATTTGGATTTGTTTCATTGTTAAAGTTGTATTTTGTCACAGTGGTCTAGGTTTCAGACACTCTGTGTAGTTTTTACCCGCTGATTTTAAATCTGATAGAGTCCAGTCATAGCAATAATATCTTCACAATCATCCAACTGCAAAGTTTTTTACTTATCGTCAGATATTCAGTTTTTTGACTGATAGAAACTTATTTACTCAATAAGCTCATTTCAGGGTGTCCAAATCATGGGCACAATCTTTAACACATTGAGGGGATATCAAATATTTACATGACAATGTTGTAGATGTGAGTTATTAAAGGCAAGGTTCACCCTGACATCAAGTTGATTTTAATAAAAGCAGAACAATGAGAGAAACATATTAATGAAAGTTTGGCGAAAATCCACCAAAGAATAACAGAGTTACGAGGTTTCAAAGTGTTAAATTTCTAACGTCACATGTGAGCAGCTCCCCATATGTAATGTGATATAAATTCCATAAGAGTGTCGTTTTCTCAGAAATTTGAAAGTGATTTTACCTGTGCATTCAATATATTATCAGAAACATTATTTCATACATGCTTCTATGAAAAAAAATCCCATTCAGTTATCATGAACCATTAAAAAATGGCAATCTATGGAATTTATATTGCATGACATATTGGGAGCTGCTCGCATGTGACGTCACAAATTTTAAACTTTGAAACCTCGTAACTCTGTTATTCTTTGGTGGATTTTCGCCAAACTTTCATGAATGTGTTTCTCTCATTGTTCTGCTTTTATTAAAACCAACTTGACGTCAGGGTGAACCTTGCCTTCATTGACCATTTATGGGCTTCATTTGCTGATTGCCACAAATGATGCTATGTTTCGTTTCAATGAAAGGTATTGTATAATCCAGCATAATCAGGTTTTGAGTACAATGGATATCCAGAAAGTCATTCGCACTTGCAGCAAAGGGTTTTTGTGTTGACCATGTATACAATTCCATGGCAACGTGAAAGTATGTAGAAAGTTATTGTAATAATAATGGTATCAGACATGATGGTGATAACGATGATGATGGCAATGATGATAATGATGATAACTATGATAATATGATGATCATGGTGATGAAAATGATGGTGATGGTAATTTTATATAGTTATGATTGACGAATAATAAGGAGGAGAATAAACTGACAAGCTGAAAAAGAAAATAGAACAATTTGTAAATTGGCCAGTAATGATCTATTTCAGTCAAGTGTAAACCTCCTTGCGCCTGTTTATTGATCATCCTGCCCGCCAATGTAGACACACCATGGTCCTTCTCTTCCACGCCAACAATTCATTGTCCATAATATATGAACAGAAGAAAAAAATTAATGAAATAAAAATTTGCCGTAACTGCTGAGGTACTGACGAGTTATCCCAGGCCACTGCGTGTTGGTTCATTTGACTCAACAGTGAAGGGGAGATATGAGGTATGACGATTTTCTCCATTTGTGTCAGGTGGACGTCGGGTATTAGAAGCACCTCGGAGTCCAGTGCGTTGGCCTGCGTTGCCATTTTCGAGCGGACCCTGGTTTTTTGCGGCATGTTCTGGATATGGCTGAAAAGTGAGTAATTTGCTGGGATGTCGTGATCTATTTATTTTGTTGTAAATTAAGTAGGTACAGGTATTTGCGCATTAGTAAGCAAATGATGCAGAGATAGCCAGAGATACTTTAATTTTTTATTTATTTTTTTTTTTGGTTATCACGGTTTCACCAAAGTTTATTTATTATGATGCATGTGTTTTGACATATTTGGTCAGCATTTACAGGTGTCTATGAAATGGCCTGGATAACACTGTTGAAAAAAATCAAATCTGCTCTTAAGACTTATCTATTTTCTTTTTCTCCTGGAAACATTTTACGGAGCCTACATTAGTACAGTGTCTTTTTTTGTATCTACTTTAATTTCTTTTCCTTGTTTTCTTCTTAACGCAGAGGGACATTTCCATTTGATGTGTTAAGTGCTATGTATTATTAATTATATATTGTATGAAATTATTAATTTATTAAATATGCTAATTTATACATATTTTTCAAAGATTACAAAACATGCTTATTCTCCTTCATTTGTCCACCAATTTTGAACTCTGTTATTTTGCTGTTAGAGCTACATGTAGTAGTACACTGAGTGTTTGCACACAATTTTGAAAGTTTGTCTCAAACATAGTTATCCTAATTTATGCAATATTTATTCAAAAACCACTAAAAATGCTGCTTCTCCTGCTTTTTTCAACTGATTTTGATTGTGTGAATTTCTTTGTCGGATGCTGCATAATCACTACATCATTGATGTGCTGTTTTTTTTTATTACTGGCATTTATTTGGAAGGTACTACAGCGTGTATCAAAAAAAAGTAGACACTTAGAAAAAAAATTATTAAAAATTGTTTTCGTGATTTTGAGATGATTTTTGATATGAATATTTTACCTTGGACCTAAGGACACTGTTGGGCATTGAAAGTATTTCACGAGTGAGGCACAACCCGTTTTGTGCAATCGGCCAAAAATGCATTTGCGCACAGAATTGTGTTCTTATAATCAATGTTTAATGCCTCACAGACCGGTGCTGCAGAAGCTCTCAACTGATTGCACAAGGATTGAATCCTCAGTATGTTCAGAGAAGAGCTAATATCAATTTTGTGACAAAAACAGACAAAAATGAAGCACTGATTCAGATATACCCCCATAAAAAGAAGAGAATGTCATGTTTGCAAGATGAACTTTGAATTTAAAAAAAAATACATTTTCTTCTTTTTCAGGGGTTGGGGGTTGGTAATTGTATCTGAATTATTGCTTTATTTTGTCTTTCTTGTCACAGAATTGATATAAGCTCTTCTCTTAGCATGCTGAGGATTTAGAATGTAGCAAAAATGAAGCAATGATTCAGATACAACCCACCCTACCCCTTCAAAAACAAGAAAATGCCATTTTCTTCAGTTCACAGTTCATCTTGCAAACATGAAATTTTCTCCTTTTTTGGGGGGTACTTCTGAATCATTGCTTCATTTTTGTCTTTTTTGCCACAAAATTGATATTACATCTTCTCTAAGCATGCTGAGGATTCAATCCTTGTGTACATCAGGTGAGAGCTTCTGCAGCACCGGTCTGTGAGGCATTAAACATTGACTATAAGAACACAATTCTGTGCGCAAATGCATTTTTGGCCTATTGGACAAAAGTGGCCTGTGCTCACTCATGCGTGAAATACTTTCAACACCAATAGTGTCATCAGATAGCTTAGGTCCAAGGTAAAATATTCATATCAAAAAATAATCTCTAGATTATGAAATATTTGCGTAATAATTTTTTTTCTGAGTGTCTACTTTTTTTTGATACACGCTGTTGGTCCAATTTTGTACCAGTGACATTTCTGAAGAGACACAATAGTATGCCAGCAACACATTGAAAGTTAAAAACCAATCGGTTAGTGAATCTTATTATAAATGTCCTCACTCATAATCTGTTGTCAAGTGAAAAAACAAACAACAAACAATTTATATGTTTTTTTGAAAGAGCAAGGCCATCATATCATGGGAGTATGTTAAGGCCAGTTTCTAGTAAATTAATAAAAAAGAAATGCTTTAGAATAATTAATGACTTGTTAAAGGGAAATAGCAGGAATGGAAGAAGTTCTTACTTTGTGATAAGGCTACTCTAGAATTAAGTACACTGTTCAAGGCTTATGGTGTCTAAATTTCATGGTCAGGTGTTTATTACTGTTTAAAAAATCACCATCAGTACTCATTGCGTGATTTCAAGTTCGGTGTTGAAATCTGGTGTTGGTGTTATAAGAACACTAACACCAACTATAACACCGTACTTGAAGTCAGGCCTGGTGTCGGGGTTGACCTTGAAAATTATGACGTACTTCCTGTAGTTGGTGTTGTTGCTGGTGTTGAATATCGTCTGCTGAACCGAGTACCGTGGTTGGTGTTTGTGATTTACGTGTAATTTTCCCATTCATCAACACTAAACCCTAGGGTTTAGGAAATTCATGACTTCAAGTTCGGTGTTGGTGTTGGTGTTAGTCTTGTTATTGGCAGAGCTAACATGCGTGTGTGTGTTGGCTATGGATAAGCTTCTCCGTGCGACGCAAACCGCCGAAAGTACCTTTTCCCCTTAAAAATTTACATAATTTGCCAAATTGATATTTAACTTCCATATACGAATAGAGAAAAATAACTTGCCTTTCAGATTTATACAAGTTTTGTGGCAGGCAGTATTAATTTGGTATGATTTTGAAACATTTGTCCACAAATTTCGGCCATCGGCGTAACTTTTAGCCAACACCATGAATCGCGCGTGACGTCACTCGGTGTTGTGCAATCGGTATCGTCTGCTCAAACTGAGCTTGGTGTTGGAGCTCGGTTTAGCAGACGATTTTGTTGCCTCAACACCAACACCAACACCAACACCAACACGGAACTTGAAATCACCCACTGTGACTGGTGAAGTTGTTGTGTAGCTTTGTCTGGTATGAATTTCTTTCAGGGCACTGTAAGTGAATGCCTGTTTCTCCACAGGTAACCAAATTCAAAACAAATCCTTCCAGCTAGGAGATACACTCCAGCTGGTGTATACAGTGGTATATGTTTCAACCAGTTTTGGCAAATATGACTTGTCCCAATTTTGCCAATGCCCTTAAATTTTCAACTGAGTTCAACCTACGTTAACTTTTATGTCAAGCTGATAAATCAACATTGAGGAAAATGAGGGCCATTTCTTGTTCACCTTAGCCAAAGGCTCGTGAGCTATTGTGATTGCTTTTTGTCTGTCGCGCATCGTGCATAATTTTTTTAATTTGTTTATTTTTTTTTTTACATTTTCATCTTCTTCTTTAGGGTAAACAGCAGGATTGGGGGTATTCCTCAACTTAGGATAAAACTATTGTAGAATCAAATGAACTATGCAAGGATTCTGCTGTGACTTTTTGTGGTCAAATGCTAATTCATTTTAAAAAGAACTACCATCAGTATCACTTGTGACAGGCACATTTGTTCTGTATCTTTCTATGGGATCAATTCTATTGAGGCACATGACTAAGTCAATACTAGTATGTTCATGCTTAATTCTCCTTATGTGAATAAATTCAAG
>JZLH01S0341666.1:14998-26816 GCA_001188425.1 Eucidaris tribuloides
TTGTTTTCCCGGAAATGAATTTAAAATTTGAATGGCATTGACAGTTACTCACAAGTAATATTATAATATGAAGGGTAGGACAATGCACACCATGAACATTTGTATGTAAACAATAGATTGGAATACATTTATTAAATGTATGGTTCAGAGATAAATTTCAGAATTTCAAGGTTAGTTTGTGCAGAGAAGTTGTGATCTGTATAATGATGAAAGTGATGAAAGGAATTATTTTTAATGCCTGCTTTGAAAAGGCCAATTGGCATTATGATGTTCTGGTCTTTTCCGTCTATTTGTAAGCATCCCAAATTTATTGCAGATATCTGGAGAACCTGTGGGTGGATTTTGATCAATACTGGCCCAGCTTGCACCATGAGGTTGATGAACTAAGATGAAATTTTGGTGAAATCTGCCAAGGGTCAGAGGGTCAAGGGTCAATTAACATTTGCTTGAAGTGTCCTCTTTTGGTTATAGTGCAGCCAGAGGTATTGGGGGAGGTATAAGGGTTGTAGTGGCCTAGGAATATTTTGCTGAAATATATTAGAGGTCAGAAGGTCAATGTTTGGATTTTTGATATATTTGCACTATTCAAGTGATACCAGAAATCAAGGCAGTCGTCACATGCAATTGTTGCATTGGTAGGAAGGTAAGCAATACGGGAACATTTCTGTCAAAATGATCAAAGCTTGAAGGTCAAGTGGTCAAGGCCCTTGACCTTCAGCTTTGATCACTGGCATTGGACGAAGGCTCAGGTAGACTTTGCACTGAATGCCTAAGCCATAGTACAGACATAGTTGTACTAGTGTCCACATTTTCTATGTAGTTTGGTTAGAAGGTATTAAAGCCGATCTTAGTTTTGGAGATTTTTTGTTCTTTGAAAGCTTAATGCCCAAAGTCATAACACTGTATAATGATTTGAATGTCTTTAGTCTTTTTTTTAAATTATGTTACACGGCCAAGTTGGTTTTAATAAAAGCAGAATAATGTCAAGAGAAGAATACATAATAGTGAATGAGTTTGCGAAAATCCACAAAATATAAGCAGAGTTATGAAAGGTTCAAAGTTTCAATTTTGTGACGTATCAGCATGCGAGCAGCTCCCTATATGTATGTGATATAAATTCCTTGCATGAAATTGTCATTTTTTTAATGTTCATGATAATGAATGGGGTTTTTTTCACAAGAATTCTTTGAAATAAGGTTTTCTGTAATATATTGAATAACTCGGGTAAAAACGTTTTCAAATTCCGAGAAAAGCGCACATTTTATGGAATTTAATATGACATGGCAATATAGGGAGTTGCTCGCATGTGACGTCACAAGTATTGAAAGACTTTGAACCTCATAACTCTGTTATTCTTTGGCGGATTTTTTTCGGCCAAACTTTCACTAATATGTTTCTATCATTATTCTGCTTTTATTATAAACGTACTTGATATCAGGTGAACTTTGCCTTAATGAAAATCTCGGGGGGCACCACGCGAGATTTTCGACTATATTTTATATTATAAGCATCCAAGGGTTAAAAAGGCTTTAAGGTTACATGTGTTAGACTCTGCTCTTTCAGATGAGGTAATAGCCTCATATAATCCTTTTTAACGCCCTTGATGGCTATATCATGTAAAATATATGCCAAAAATTTGGGGTCCCCCCTCTTCCCCCCCCCCCCCGAGATTTTTCATTAATTAATTTTAAAAGAAACCTACAAGACAGAAAGAAGGTTAATATTGAGTATGGCCTCATCTGAAAGAGGCAGAGTCTGCTCTTTCAGATGAGGTATAAGCACAATGCAACTTAAAGCCTTTTTAACAAAAATTACAAAAAATCGCCCAAAACTAAAACTTGGGCTTTAAAGACACTATATAACTGTGGAAGACCTGTTTAAAAAATTGTCAACTTTGCTATCTGACATATCTGACAGTGTTTGAATGGATAAATAAACACCCTAAGAAACATTAGAGTTGGACAGTTATCGCTGCACTAGTAGCAATAATGTGCAGATACAATCGGCACAACTTAATTTAATATGCGGGCGATAGGAATTCTGCAACACAGCAGTCTTTGGAGACAAAGCTGGAATGGTCTCTCAATGATTTTCACTTTTTAAAGCACTTAATGATTATTTTAAAGCACTGGCAGATTTTTTTCAGGGCTTCTTTTTTAGACCGTAGTCAAAAGAACACCTAGTAGCCATGGGGAATCATGTGCTCAGAATTTTTTAAACTGGAAATGATTGTTTAAAACAATTGCCTTTAATAGAAAAGGTTATCTTTCTGCAAATAATGAAAAGTCAAGTCGCAATTAAAAGGTTAGTATTGGTTACATTTATTTGTTCACGTGACTAGCTTATATATCTACCATGAATTTCTGACAGAAGCACTGTAGAATACAATGACAGATTTATGCATGTTTCTGAGATGGAAATAGGCCAGGCGAATAAAGTGGGATATGAGTAGTGGATTTATTTAAGGCTGGCTAAAATAAACTATTTTTGAATGCTAGTGATAGCAGATGATGGACCGAAGTGAATTTTCTGGTAAGATGTGAGATTTGTATGATCCGTCTATAAATGTGGATTAAAAAGGAAGGGTAAGGAAAGTATTGCAAGTAATTTGATTTAAAAAAAATATATTGTACAGTTTAATAACAGGAATTTTTGTTGATTTATTTTTTTTCAAAAATGTGCTGGCGCTAACTTTGTTACCACATAATCATCATCACACTACTGTGGTATGTTGTGACCATTCACCAAGTAGTAACAATAAATCATAGCAATTTAAAGTTTTAAGGAGTTGATAAAAAGTAGTAACCGCTTCACAGTCTTTAACCAGATGTTCTGAATCAATGCACCAACATGTTTTAATTTTATCATTCATCACGTCACCAAATCCTGTCCTATGTCTAGCCATTTGAAAAGTGTACAACAGGATCTTGATGCACAAACTACATAAGTTATCAGTATCAATAATTTCAAATTTATTAAGTACAGCTCCTTCTACAACAATTCTGAATCATGGTAGCTGCGTTGTTTGTGAGTATCTTATGATAACATTGCAACAATACAATAAGCTTTCTTACTACAAACCGCGAAACCCTTGCGTTTGAATTCAGTTGAAAAATAGCAGTGCCGTATACCATTGTGGATGCATTTATAACTGTATACGACATATATTTCGTGTCGAGACATATTTTCGCGATTCTTGCTTTCAAGACGGGGATTCGCGAGAGTGTAATCTTTTCGTGATTTTTTGTATTTGCATTCACGTTCGTAGCAGAAATGTAGGAAGTGAAAATTTCGCATTCAGTAGTGCGCGAAATTCCACAAAAATAAACAACCAATCGCAAAATATTCAGCGTATACAGTATTATAGACTTACTGTAGACACATGAGCTATGGAGAATTAGACCAAAGTGGCTGTACAATGCATTAGAATATAATATGGCCTTGGATCTTAATTCCATGTATTTCTCAAATAAATGGAAAAAAGAAATTATTTATAAAAAACAACAACAAAATCATGACCACAAACAGGAATTTTGTCCATGATGTACCATGCTATTCAAGTGATGTTCACATGTATAATAATGTATTTGAGGTCTGTTCAACATAGATCAGCCCTCTGCCAGCCTCTCCCCCCTCTCCTCCCTGCCCCCCCCCAAAAAAAAAGAACAATAGTAAAGATAACATAAAGGCAGAACTATCTCAAGGCAATAATTCGAAATCTGAGTGAAGGCTTGATCAATGGTTGAAACTAATGTAACGTGCAGGATGTAGCAAATGAGAGTAAATTGAGGACAACGATAACTATTGTTCATAACATAGAGATCACTGGAGGGGCTAGTGTAAACCAAACATTTTTGGCAGGCATTTATCTTTTGGCGAAATTGGCAAGGTGTTGAGAATTACAAAAGTAAAATACACAGAAAAGCTTGTGTGTATTAGGGCCTGAGTCATCCGTTTAATAAAATTTCCGTTTAAACGGTGGGCTCCTAAACGGGCCAGTTTACGGATTAAACGATTTTTGTCAGTCGCGCAAGATCGATGTCAAAAACAAAAGTCGGGAGTTCGGTCAGTTGAAGCTTTTTCAGGGTCGGAACATTGATTAGCAACACCGGTAATATCAAGTTTTCCGTATTGCGCTAAAAAGGATCGCGAGGAGTTGTTTTTTTGGATGAAAAATTATTAGCGCTATTATTAAGTTCCGTATAACACTAAAGACAGATCAGTTGGGAGTTTTTGTTTTTTATACGCCCGGCTACGGGACGTATTATGGTATCACGCTCGGTGTCCGTTGTCTGTCGCGTCGCTTCCGTCCGTCTGTCTGTTCGTACCGTACCGTTAACTTTTCCTTGTAACGTGATGAACATTACTGTCAGTTAAGCTTAACCCAGGCTCATATAATTTGGTGTTATTATACTAGATGGTATCTCAGGAGCCTATTGATTTTGAGGTCAAAAGGTAAGGTCAAGGTCACATGTGACAATGTTTCATCTTACGCCTTCGTGAATGTCCTTGTAAACGCGATAACTTCAATTTAAAACTTAACCCAGGCTCATATGAATTGGTGTGTATGATACTAGCATGGAATCCCAGGAATCCTTTTGATTTTTGAGGTTGAAAGTCAAGGTCAAGGTGCACAGTGACATGTTTTCATCTTACCCTTGTGAAGTCCTTGTAAATGCGATAACTTCATTTAACTTAATCCTAGGTTCATATAATTTGTGTGTATGATACTAGCATGGATTCCCAGGAAGCCAAAAGGTCAAAGGTCAATGGTCCAGGACATGTTTTCATTTTCCGCTTTACAGGCGGCATATTATGTGCTCGCTCCCGGCGACACTCTTGTAGGATGAGAAATTATTAGCACGATATAATTCCGTATTACGCTAGAAGGATCGCGGGGAGTTCGTTTTTTTATTTCGGATCGAAAATGATTAGCTCTATTACTAAGTTATTATAACACTAAATAAAGATCGTCGGAGTTTGTTTTTTTAGGGTAAGAAATTAATTAGTGCCGATATTAAGTCCATAATTAACGCTAGGAAGGATCGCAAGGAGTTCGTGTTTTTTAGGATGAGATGTATTATTAGCCGCTATTACTAAGTTCCGTATCACACTAAAACGACTCGTCGGGAGTTTTTGTTTGTTTAGGATGAGAAATTTATTAGCGATTTCATGAAGTTCCGTATAACACTAAAAAGATCGTTGGGAGTTTCGTTTATTAGGATGAGAAATTATTAGCGCTGATATTCTAAGTTCCCGTATCAACGCTAGATAAGGATCGGCGGGAGTCTCGTTTTTTTACGGATGAGAAATAACTAGCGCTGATATCAAGTTCCCCGATATCACGGCTAGAAAGGTGCGGCGGGAGTTCGTTTTTTAGGATGAGAATTATTAGCGCTGATATCAAGTTCCGTAATCACACTAGAAAACGATCGCGGGGAGTTCGTTTAATTAGGATGAGAAATTATTAGGCGCTGATATCAAATTCCGTATCACGCCAGATAAGGATCGGGGCGGGAGTTCGTTGTTTTTAGGAAGAAGAAATTTATTAGCGCCTGATATTTTAACTTTCCGTATTATGCTAGAGAAATTGTGGAGTTTGATTTTGGATGTCTTGTTTTAGAATAGAAAAAAAGGGTAAAAATCGTTTACAGTTACAACGGAAATTTGCTAAACGTTTACACCTCTCTGACCGGCGTGTAAACGGTAAACGGCCGTCATGGCTCAGCCCTAGTGGTGTATCAACTTTTTTTAATGCCAATAAAGATACTTTTGATTGACAATTCGGCGAATGTTTTCATTCAGCCAAAATGGCTGTCGGCTCCTATTCGCGAAAGGTTTATGTCATGAAAGTTTAATGTTTACATAGTATTTCACTTAAAGTGAAAGAGCTAACATTGTGAGCTTCAATTTTAAAAAAATTGTCAAATTTTGATATCTGAACCACATAGTAGTGTTTTCTATGGACAAATAAACACCTAGAATAAAATAGTTTGGAACAGTTACACTGGCATGGAAGTTATGCATGAATAAACAATTAAGAACTGGGGCGAGTTTAAATAGCGTAGGGGTACACAGCAGTAAGTCCTATGGATGAAAATGGGCAGTTGAATCGATCAACTTACGATATTTCACTTTTTTTTTGAAAAAGCGGCTAATATTCATTTTTGAATACATTTCAAATTGGCATGGGGTATGCATGTAGCTCAGTATTTTTTTAACTGTGGTAAATATTAGCCATACCTTTAACTCTGTGGTAATATTCAAGTAGTTCTTTATATTGTCCTATCAGGTTTTCTTTCCTAGAAGGAAGTGCCACACTGTCACGATGTAGAAAATACCATTTTTCATGAGGCAGGATTTATTTGATAAGTGTTTCCGCCAAATAATAGTGGGATCTGGAAACCATGAGCATCAAGTATTTCTAACAGTATAAATTACATTAGGTATGATAATCACCAAGGCTATCTCCAATGATCCTTATCATACATCATACATACTCGTTCGGTGGCATTACGAACTGGCAAAACGGTCAACCTATTACGAAATTTTCAGTTTTGATATTTTTACATATTTTTAATGATTTTCATGAAATGTACTGTGTGCAAATTTTCAATGATGAAAATCCTAATTTCTGAGATATTTGTTCGTTTTAAAATTTGCAAATGCCGAAGTATACGTAATCCGAATTTTCGGCATGTTCGAAATTGACAAAGTTATACGTTTCGCCGTTTCGTAAGAGTCCGTACTATCGATTGTTGATGTCATCAGATGCGGGTTTTACGAATTGCTAAAATCTAACAGGCCGGGCGAAAAAGGTAAGGCAAATTAATATATTATTTTAAAGTTTGCGGCAACGCCCAGTACAATATGCTTATTTCTCTTTCATATGAAGTTCCCGAAATTGTGACTTGTGTATTGTCATTAACAAAATGTAAGCTTAAAAGCTCTAATTGTAGTCGTTGACACTTGAGCACACGTCCCACACGTTAGAAATTTGTTGGTCATTATAAGGTGTATAGGCATACGTAACTCACACCTACTATGTATGTGGTCCTATGTGGACCACATGACGGCCAATGGAAAAAACGAAGGAAAGTTTGGCACTGTGTGTATAAATGATTCTGTCTCGCGCAGAACTGGACAAAATTTGATTCAGGACAAGGTGCAAATTTTAGAAATTAAATGAAAATGTTGAAGCGATGAGTCTTCTATTTTCAATTTATAATGTTCAGGTAGATCTAATCTGGTAATTATCATTTTGAGCAATAACTTTCAGTATAATTCTGTTCAGAAAGGTGAAATTTCAGAGCACATTCTTGTGCCATGGACTGTACAAAAACAACCACTCATATACTTTTACAGGGTTTGTCGAAAGTAATATCTTCGTGTCAAATAAAGATTTATAATCTTAAATTTGAACTTTCGCTTTGAACTAAATTCTGTTTGTATTAAATGTACCTTCTCGGCATAGTTAATAACTATAGGCTGCATTGCGGGGATTGACAATATTTCATGTTGAATTACTCATGGAGTCGGACAAGGTTCATCCGGCTGTAGCACATGTAGCATGTGCGATGAGAGTGCAGGCCAGGGGGTCCTGGAAACAATCATGATGAAGTTAGAAATAACTTGATTTTGTATGCATGTCAGAAATCAAATGACTAATCATGTAGATCAATGCTGATACCAGATTATGCTTATTATTAATTGTTCGGGTGTATTTAATCATAGTTTCCTCAGTTGAATGCTGATCATTATTAATCAATTGACCCATATAACATGACAAAACAAGCAACTGTGAAACAACCTTGTGATTATGAATTTTACTGTTTTCCGGAATGAATTTAAAATTTAATGGCATTGAGCAGTTACTACAATAATATTTGATAAATATGAGGGTAGGACAATGCACACCATGAACATTTGTATGTAAACAATGATTGGAAATACATTATGTACATGTATGTATCAGAGATAATATTTCAGAATTTCAAGGTTAGTTTGTGCAGGAATTGTGATCTGTATAATGATGAAAGTGATGAAAAGGAATTTTTTTATGCCTCTGCTTTGAAAAGGCCATTGGCATTATGTTTTGGTCTTTTCCGTCTATTTGTACATCCCAATCTTATTGCGATATCTGGAGAACCTGTGGGTGGATTTTGATCAAACTTGGCCCAGGCTTGCACCATGAGGTGATGAACTAATGAAATTTTAGGTGAAATCTGCCAAGGGTCAAGGGTCAAGGGTCAATTAACTTTGCTTGAAGTGTCCTATTTCTGGGTTAAGTGCAGCCAGAGGTATTGGGGTGAGGTATAAAGGGTTGTAGTGGGCCTAGGAATATTTTGCTGAAATATTAAGGTCAAAGGTCAATGACCTTTGGATTTTTGGATTATTTTGCATATTCAAGTGATACAGAAATCAAGGAGTGTCCAATGGCATTGTTGCTTGGTAGGAAGGTAAGCAATACAGGAACAGTTCTGTCAAATGATCAAAACTGAAGGTCAAGGGTCAAGGCCCTTGACCTTCAGCTTTGATCACTGCACTGGACAGAAGGGTCAGTGAACTTTGCACTAATGCCAGCCATAGTACAGACATAGTTGTACTAGTGTCCACATTTTTTATGTAGTTTGGTTAGAAGGTTATTAAGTGAAGTTTAGTTTGGGATTTTTTTGATTATTGAAAGCTTTATGCCCCAAAGTCATACCCTGTAATAATGATTCTGAATGTCTTTAGTTTTTTTTTAATTAGTTTAATGAAAAAATCTTGGGGCGACCCCGCGAGATTTTCGACTATATTTTATATTGTAGCATTCAAAGCGCTAAAAAGGCTTAGGTTACATGTGTTATACCCTCATCTGAAAGAGCAGCCACCCCACTTACGACCCCCTTGCCTCTTTCAGATGAGGGCTATAGCTCATATAACCTTTTTAAACCCCGTTGGATGCTATAATGTAAAATATAGCCGAAAAATCTTGGGGGGTCCCCCCCCCCCGAAGATTTTTTACATAATTAATTAAAAAAAAACTAAAAAGAACAAAAGAAGGTTATATGAGTTATGCCTCATCTGAAAGAGCAGAGTCTGCTCTTTCAGATGAGGTATAACACATGCAACCTTAAAGCCTTTTTAACAAAAAATTACAAAAAATCCCCAAAACTAAACTTGGGCTTTAAAGACACTATATAACACTGTGGAAGACCTGTTTAAAAAATTGTCAAACTTTGCTATCTGACATATCTGACAGTGTTTGAATGGATAAATAAACACCCTAGAACATTAGAGTTTGGACAGTTATGCTGTCACTAGTACAATATGTGCAGATACAAATCGGCACATTAATTTTATATCGGGCGATAGGAATTCTGCAACACAGCAGTCTTTGGAGAAAAGCTGGAATGGTCTCTCAATGATTTTCACTTTTTTAAAGCACTTAATGATTATTTTACACTGCAATTTTTTTCAGGGCTTCTTTTTTAGACCGTATCAAAGA
Source organism: Eucidaris tribuloides (assembly GCA_001188425.1). Taxonomy (NCBI): domain Eukaryota; kingdom Metazoa; phylum Echinodermata; class Echinoidea; order Cidaroida; family Cidaridae; genus Eucidaris; species Eucidaris tribuloides. Next base: position 24,489 of record JZLH01S0341666.1, read on the forward strand.
CACTAGTAGCATGGGGAATCATGTAGCTCAGATTTTTTAAACTGGAAATATTGTTAAACAATGCCTTTAATTAGAAGAAGGTTATCTTTCTGCAAATTAATGAAAGTCAAGTCGCAATTAAAATTATAATTGGTTACATTTCATTTGTTCACTGACGCTTATATATCTACCATGAATTTCTGACAGAAGCACTGTAGAATAAATGACAGATTTATGATGTTTCTGAGTATGGAAATAAGCCAGCGAATAAAGTGGGATATGAGTATGGATTTATCTTAAGGCTCTAAAATAAACTATTTTTGACATGTAGTGATACAGATGATGGACCGAAGTGAATTTTCTGGTAAGATGTGAGATTTGTATGATCCGTCTATAAATGTGGATAAAAAGGAAGGGTAAGGAAAGTATTGCAAGTAATTTGATTTAAAAAAAATATATTGTAGCAGTTTTATAACAGGAATTTTTGTTGATTTTTTTTTCAAAATGCTTGCTCGCTAACTTTGTTACCACATAATCAATCATCAACACTACTGTGGGTATGTTGTGACCATTCACCAAGTAGTAACAATAAAATCATGCAATTTAAAGTTTTAGGAGTTGATAAAAAGTGTAAACGCTTCACAGTCTTTAACCAGATTTCTGAATAATGCACCAACATGTTTTATTTTATCATTCCATCACTGTCACATACCTGTCCTTGTTCTAGCCATTTGAAAGTGTTACAACAGGATCTTGGATGCACAAACTACATCAAGTTATCAGTATCAATAATTTCAAATTTATTAAGTACAGTATCCTACTCAACAATTCTGAATCATTGTAGCTGCGTTGTTTGTAGTATCTTATGATAACATTGCAACAATACATAACTTTCTTACTACAAACCGGGAAAACCCCTTGCGTTTGAATTCAGTGAAAATAGCAGTGCCGTAATACCATTGTGGATCATTTATAACTGTATACGCCATATATTTCGTGTCGACATATTTTCGCGATTTTGCTTCAAGACGGGGAATTCGCGAGAGTGTATTTTCGTGATTTTATTGTATTTGCATTCACTTCGTACAGAAATGTCAGGAAGTGAAAATTTTCGCATTCAGTAAGTCGCGAAATTCACGAAAATAAAACCACCGCAAAATATTCAGCGTATACAGTATTATAGACTTACTGTACACATAGCTATGGAGAATTAGACAAAAGTGCTGTAAATGCCATAGAATATAATATGCCTTGGATCTTAAATTCCATGTACTGCAAAATAAATGAAATATTTATAAAAAACAACAACAAAATCATGAACACAAACAGGAATTTTGTCCATGATGTACCATCTATTCAAGTGATGTTACATGTATAATACATGTATTTGAGGTCTGTTAAACATAGATCAGCCCTCTGCCAGCCCTCTACCCCCTCCTCCTCCCTGCCCCCCCCCAAAAAAAAGAAACAATAGTAAAGATAACATAAAGGCAGAACATATCTCAGCAAAATCGAAATCTGAGTGAAGGCTTGATCAAATGTTGAAACTAATGTAAGTGCAGGATGTAGCAAATGAGAGTATTGAGGACAACCATAACTTTGTTCATAACATAGAGATCACTGGAGGGGCTAGTGTAAAACCAAACATTTTTGCAGGCATTTATCTTTTGCGAAATTGGCAAGGTGTTGAGAATTACAAAAGTAAAATACACAGAAAAGTTTGTGTGTATTAGGGCTGAGTCATCCCGTTTAATAAAATTTCCGTTTAAACGGTGCTCCTAAACGGGCGTTTACGGATTAAACGATTTTGTCAAGTCGGCAAATCGATGTCAAAAACAAAAGTCGGGAGTTCGGTCAGTTGCTTTTTCAGGGTCGGACATTATTAGCACTACCGGTAATATCAAGTTCCGTATTGCGCTAAAAAGGATCGCGAGGAGTTTGTTTTTTCGGATGAAAAATTATTAGCGCTATTATTAAGTTCCGTATAACACTAAAACAGATAGTTGGGAGTTTGTTTTTTATACGCCCGGCTACGGGACGTATTATGGTATCACGCTCGGTGTCCGTCTGTCTGTCCGTCCTTCCGTCCGTCTGTCTGTTCGTCCGTCCGTTAACTTTTCCTTGTAAACGTGATAACTTCAGTTTAACTTAACCCAGGCTCATATAATTTGGTGTGTATTATACTAGATGGATCTCAGGAAGCCTATTGATTTTGAGGTCAAAAGGTTAAAGGTCAAGGTCACAGTGACATGTTTTCATCTTACCCTTGTGAAGTCCTTGTAAACGCGATAACTTCAGTTTAACTTAACCCAGGCTCATATAATTTGGTGTGTATGATACTAGCATGGA